>VOPJ01000785.1:0-16905 GCA_014673585.1 Semibalanus balanoides
GACCTGACCTGTGACCTCAATCGGAAAATTTAGAGTATGCATTAAATGTGTCCCATTGAGAGCTTTAAATGCCGTCTTGCGCGTCTGGCTGCGATCAATGGTTACTTAGATAACGCGGGGACAATATCCCCCCCTCCCCACCCCGGTCACTGGCGTTCGGCCGAGACCCCGGTCAATGCCGGGTTAATCGTATGCAGGTATTGAGGTTCACGTCAGCCCCCTCCCAGTTAAATTTCCTTAAATTTCCCTTTCTTTCATTGGAGTCCCTGGTCCAGCGTTTTCCATTCAACCTTTTGCTTTTATGAATGATCCACTCCTGCTGCATGGTGTCATTTTCAGTAATCCACTGCGTGTACACTTAAGGGATGATTCCCCTCTGACGGTGATTGTTCTGTCTCTGGCAGGGGAGAAGTCCGTGTACCACTGTGAACTGTGCCCGACCACGTGTGGCCGCAAGACGGACCTGCGGATCCACGTGCAGAAACTGCACACCTCCGACCGGCCCATCAAATGCAAACGCTGCGGCAAGAGCTTCCCCGACCGCTACTCGTTCAAGGTAGGGCGCCTGGGGGAGCAGGGGGAATTCTGCGGTGTGCCAGGATGCCACCGGGGAGGGTATAACATCTGTGTGTCCACGGCAGAGTGAAGGCGACCACTCTCAGATCCACAGTAGCCGAACGGTTACGATTACGTCACTGAACCGAAGTGAATTATGACCAGTTAACTAACCGGGAGAGTATAATCTTTGCGCAGTGACAATGCAGTAACACATGACGATAAGCCAAGGCTTTGCTATTGCTAGTAACTTTTCAAAACAACCGGCAGAATGTTGTCTTCTGATATAGTGTAATAATGCCAGTGACGCATATTCAGCGTGTTTTTTGGGCGGTGGAAAGTTATGGGATTGGGCGAGTCTGTGGACAAAATTCCGTCTTGACGAGAGGTTGTTTGCATTGTGCATGTGGGGCTACGTCGGAAGCTATTCCGTGACGATGCTAACGCTGTCGCTCTCCGTGTTTCAGCTGCACAGCAAGACGCACGAGGGCGAGAAGTGCTTCAGGTGCGACCTGTGTCCTTACACGTCCATGTCGCAGCGCCACCTGGAGTCGCACATGCTGATCCACACCGACCAGAAGCCGTTCGTGTGTCCGCACTGCGACCAGTCATTCCGCCAGAAACAGCTGCTGAAGCGGCACGTCAACCTCTACCACAACCCCAACTACATCCCACCGCAGCCGCGCGAGAAGACGAACGAGTGCCCCGAGTGTGGCCGCACGTTCCGTCACAAGGGGAACCTGATCCGTCACCTGGCCATCCACGACCCGGAGGCGAGCGCCGCGGAGAAACAGCTGGCGCTCAAACTCGGCCGCGAGACCAAGGTGGAGGTAAGTGATACGATTACTCGCATCAATTTTTACAAATATAAGTTGTTTTTCATGTAGTTGTGTTGTTATTGGTGCCTGATAACATTAGCGTGTTGTTATTGGTCCCTGGTAACATCAGCGTGTTGTTATTGGTCCCTGGTAACATTAGCGTGTTGTTATTGGTCCCTGGTAACATTAGCGTGTTGTTATTGGTCCCTGGTAACATTATCGTGCCGCCAAAGTTGCCACTATGCGGCTGATGTTCCGGTACTAGGTTGACGTAGGAAGGACACGGGCGGGGTTTCCCATTCAAATGGTAGGCCAACTGCCCCACCAACTTTGTGTTTTGCCCCACCAACTTTTGTCAGATTTTAAAGGGACACTGTCCACTCAAAGTAAAATGTAATATGTTAAAGAACAGCCAAATTTGATAAGCACCATGAAGTCCGTTTTTTTTTTAATTCGTGCCCAGTCGCCCAATATCGGCGTTCAATTAGTTCAGTTTTGCTTCCCATCCAATGAGGTTTGTCGGAGTCCCGCACCCATCTACTTACTAAATTGATAGGCAAATGGAAGGAAAGTTAATGTAAAGAAGGAAAGTTTTGCAAAGAAAAGTTTTTTTTAACTTTTACGAAGGGATTTTGATTTCTCTCAGCATTGATGAGTTTTTCCCGACCGAGGTTTCTTAATGATTGGGTCCTCTGATTCACGGAGATACCAAATGGAAAATAGTCTGTTCACGTTTCCATGGCAACGACTCAACATGCGGCAGAAGCGGTAGTTTTTAACAGGAACCACAATGCTATAAGCGATCGGCGGGTCTCATCCAATTGCAATAGCGTCAAGCTGAGTTGTCAGTTCAGTTGATTCCCTTCTCTGTGATTACAGTTTATTTGAGCAACCGCTTCCATGTAACGTGTGGTGTGTATAAATGTAAACCAGTTTTTCACGATTCTTAAAAGTAATGAAAATTATTATTGTTTTTTGTTAATTTGCCGTTTTTGGGATAAGAGTTTTTTGGCAATTAAAAAATCATAAGTGGTCCTTAGGTCTGTTTAAGCCTGTTTTTGCGATATCATCCGGAAGAGGCAGTGTCCCTTTAAGGTTTCCTGGCGTTATAATTGCCATTTTTCGCCTCAACCATGCCAAACAGCCAGCCAATATGACATATTGCCCCACCAACTTTTTCTGAAAAGCCCCACCCATGAGGAAGGACGTGTGTGTCCGAGTGTTCACCATCGCGTTCTGTCCGTCGTGTGGCCGTCAGATGCTGGGCCAGCAGATGTACGACGACGAGGGTGACGAATACGACGACGAGGAGGAGGTCGACCTGGCCGGAGAGCAGGTGCCGGGCGGTCACGGCGCCGCCGGTGACGAGCAGAAGATGGTGGCCGTCCAGGGCCAGGACGGCCAACAGTACGTCGTGCTCGAGGTCATCCACCTGCAGGTGAGACCACCGGCGACCGATGGCAGACCGGTGGTAGTGTCTGGTCCCGAGGGTTTGCTGGCGCCACAGTGAGAAGTCTGGGAGGAATGCGTTCTGGAAGTGGCAAACGGGACGGGAGTCTGGGGTAGATTCTTGGTAGCGGAGGTTGAATAGAACGCATCTTGTTACAAGGTTCGTTTGCTTTGGTCCGACTATGTTAATCTCTTTCCAATCTTATCTCTACGCTTCTCTGATTAACCACCATTGGATTCCCCTACCGTATGTTAACCCAGTTTGCGTGACGGGCCTTTTATTCCGCGTGCTATACCGATCGTCCCTCCAAACAGCCGTTGCTAACCTTTCACTTGCCTCCTTCCGTTCCCGCCAGGACGCCAACGGCGAGGAGCAGACGGTGGCCGTGGTGCCGGACTCGGCCCTGAGCCAGGCGGGCGGCGACGGCAGCGGCATCGACATGCAGCTGTCGGCCGTCCAGGCCTCGACCTCGATCGACGCTGGCCAGCTGGCGACGGACGTCAGCCTGGTCGACGATCCTGCCCGGCCGACTGCTTGCGGCCGCCGGCGCCGCCGAGTTGGAGTCGGAGGAGCCGCGCCGGCCACACACCTGGCGTCCGGCGGGTGCGTCGACAACCAGGCGACAGAAAGAGCAAGGGCAGGAATGCTAGAACTGCCTTCGGCTTTGATGTGAGGTGGGCTGCAAAGCGGCGGCTGGGGAAGATTCAAACGCTCTGTTGTTGGCTTGGGTGTAGGTTAATCATTACCGAGGCCGGAGCGCGAAGCGGAGGAGCGAGTCCTCAATTGACTATCCGGATTTTTTCTCCATAATAAGCCGGCCGACCCGGCCGGGCCGGCCAGACCGCGACGCTTGGCAGCAGCTTATATCCTTTTGAACCCGCATGCCGATTGACAAGCGGTCTTCGCCATCTGATAGCCCCATGCAATGCCATTATGATTATTTACATGTTTTTTTCTTATGTGATGGGTCAGCATGGCGCGTGACACGTGCTGGGTCAGGGGTGGTCAGAAAGTATTATCCTGCTGTAGCTGAGAAACGGCTGGACCTACAAAGCTAAAATTTGGTGTGAGGCTGGAGATCACACCATGGCCAATGTTGCAGCAAGGTAAAACTCTGGTCACACTGCACGTGCGCACGTGGCCCACCCCTGGTTTCCGTCCACGAAAATTACCTGCAAAACAATCGTTGCAATACCGGACCTAATATCTCGGCAACCAAAAAGTCGCAAAGACACGGGTCAAACACAGATGCGTAGAGAACGATCCGCCCGGCGTATGTAACTATGTGGTCGAATCAGCGGCGGCGTGGTACGTGTCAAAGTTACTTGGCTATACCAAACGCAAACCATTAATAGCTTTATGAACTCTTCAACAATTTAAATCAAGTGCTCAGCACTATGGGATCGTGAAGCGATGAAACAAACACAATCTGTTAGACCAATGTAGCCGCTCTAAAATGCATGCAAAAATTGAGGTTTTTAATGCAATTATTTTGCTGTTAAAATCTTGTCTGTAATATTTTTATTGACGATTCTATAACCATTGTCCTTCATTACACCGGCCGTGAGCTTCAAAACCAAGGGTGCTACGACGATAAAAATGATGCAGCTGTAAAGCGCAATCATAATCCCATCTATACCCACCAAATTGAATTTTGCCTACAAACTGCGCTTATAATTGCAAATTTAAAATAAACGCTTTCAAAACCTATTTAGTTTCAACAGTATCGATTTAGTTCGGATCTAATTTTGCGACGCGGAACAAAACAATAGCGAAAATAATTCAACCTGCATGCTTTGCACAAGACGAACCTCCGTTTGGCGGGTGATAAATTGCGCGGATTTATTCGGACTCGCTCGTCCTTCCCTTTAAGGCGTCTTATGGTTTTTTACAAAATAGTCGGAAAGCGTTGCTGAGGTTCTTGAACAAGTCTGATTTAATAATTCCTGTTTTATTTGGCCCCGTCCTATGTTACTCCAACTTATCTCACGCTTCTTCCGGTAGGACGAGGACGATGACGAGGATGTGGACTTCCTGGCGCACGGCGGCAAGAAAGAGGCCGTCGGGACGGTGTAAGCGACATCGCTCTCTTTTCACGCCGGCGGACGGTTGGTGGAAGGCGGACGGCGGTGAAACTGGAGACAGACATGTATGTCCCGATGTCGGGTTTCCCAGCGTGGTGTCTTGGCCGACCAGTGTGTAGTCACTGGTCCCGCGGCCGTTCCCTGTCGGTGTGACACGGCCCGACACGCGGAGACACTATAGACAGGACAGTCATGGCCTGCACGGTAGTCCTCACTGTCTACAATATGCTGTCTCGAGTCAGACGCTGTGGATGAGCGGACATGGACGGAGAGTCACGGTCAATGAAGAAGACGTTATGCACCGACCACCGTCCTGCTCTGGATCAGCGCACACGATAGCGAATGGGGACTGGGCGCGGGTGGGACGGGCGGGACCGATCGTGAACTGCTAGCTGGTCAGGCGTGGTAGACACACGTCCGCAGGTCAATCGAAGCTTTGCTGTGTCACCGCATGTAGCCGATATTGCGGAGACCAACTGGCGAACGGGACAATTAGTCTCGGCTATGAGACAATATGTCGACGCGTCACAGTATTTTGTATCTGTTTGCGAGAGTGCAGGTACAACGGCGTACCTGGGCGGATTTTCACCACGTATCGTCTCTGTGTGGTACGTGACGTGTCACGGTACCGTGGGTCAGCCGGTCGGGAACGGGTGGCCGGTTTTTGGTGTCTCTGTTTGTGGTTTAGTGCGTGACGACGGTGTTAATGGAGACTGGAGAGGCACGCTGGGAGATTCCTGACGCCGAGATCTCTGTCGTGTGTACCGTGTGCTCGTTCTATTTGTGTTGTTACCTCCAGTGTATTGTCAGTGTATTCTCTGCGGGCTCTCTATGTACTCTGCGTGTACCGCAGTCAGCGCTTCTGGGGCCGACTGAACGGAACTGTCGTAAAGGCTGCCACTGGAGAATAGAGGGCGCTGCGCTCTGCGGAAGCATCGAGTAGAGGGCGCTGCGCTTTGCGAAAGCACCGTGTAGTGGTTGGAATCCGCCTCTGCCGTGGGCAGCGGAGTTATGCGAGAAATGCGTCTGAGAGCTGCCGCAGAGCTTTGTTCCTGGTTACGACGTGAGCGGCGCGCTGAGGGCAGATGTGAACGGTGAGGTGAATAAACGTGGTGACTAATGACTATAGTCCAGTGATCTGCAAATATCCAGTTTCTGAAGAATGTAATTTATAATATTTTTTGTGTGAAAGCAAAATATGCGTGATGACTGCTGTTTCTGGGAGATGACTTTTTTCCATAACAAGTATAAGTACAGAATTTAGAAACAGATGTATGTGCATTGTACATCATGGGAAGCGCGCTTCTACGGGCAATACGAGATTACGAGTAGAAACACTGCATTTGTCGAGACGAAGGCAAACCGAAGAACAGTGGCGGCGGAAGGGATTTTTGGATGGTGCGGGGGAGGGACAAAGAAACTCAGGAGGCCCCACGGCCCAAGGTCCAAGAGCCCCCTCCACGGCCAAAGGCACCGCAAAAAAGGTGCGAAATGGTATCTCCTCGGATTTAGGCCATTCTATTGGGCAGGGTCCTCTAAATGGTCGAGAAAAACAAGTCGGACATGCCCATTTTGAAGTCTCCACCTTCCAAGCCACCTCCCTCCTCAGGCCGGCTGAGGGCCTCCTGTCGCCCTCAGAAGTCCCCCTGGGACTGACTGCAAAAAATTCCCATGGGGTATTTTTTTGGTCAAAAGGAATAAAAAATAAAACTAATTTATTGGAAGTGTCCTCTTAAAAATTCCTCTTATAATTGTATTGGAGGTGTAAAATCATATGTTCGCCCCCCCCTTAGCTTTTTGAGAGGGGGCAACTGCCCCCCACTCAGACTTGCACGCCGCCCCTGCCGAAGAATGACATCTCCGATTTTTTACCCCTGTCCATTGTGAACGAGACACAATATTTCATGTATATTATCTGTTACGCAATGCATGAATCTCCCGTTGACCATGCAATGAAAAGTTTAAATTTATTTATTTAGGTACTCACGGTACTTGAGGGTACTGTATCGATAGTGTTATCGTATCGATATGCGAAAAGCATATCGATACAGCAGCATTTCCACTCCTTGGGATTTACCTATATTTCTGGGGATATATGGAAAGACCCACATGTTATGCTTCTGCTAACTTTGATCTAGATTCTAGCCTGCCTGCTCGTTGTTGGGTATTTATTTACCATGTAGGTTTAAGATGTCATAAATCAGTACGAATCTGAATCTTTTGTAGTTTAAGTAGCAATCTCATTTCAGTAATGAGCTATATTATCTAACTTGGCCGGTAGCGCATCTCTTTCGCAATCAGATTGACTTTATGCTATGATACTCATGAAATATTAAAAAAATAACGCATTATATAGATGCAGAGATACTTACAAAACATGTTTTATTCGTTTCATAATTGTAATCAATACAATGTTTCTGCGGCATAATCTTCAAAGCATTTATCATTGGGCCTGTTCCCGTGGCGCCTCTAACCTCCTCTAAGATGCTCCAACTGCAGCTGCTTTGATACGACTGGAGCCATATCACTGGAACAAGTTGGAGCAACTGCAACTTGGAGGAGGTTAGAGCTTAGAGGTGCGACGGGAACAGGCCCGTAGATGACTCATCTCGAGATATTTATATAATTCTCGAGATATTCCTGGTACTCTCCAGGTATCCTGATATTTTTGCCCTGTATGAGTGGTAGCACAAGTGGGAACAGAAACAAGTTGAGAGGACGCGAGAGAACAGTCAGTTTGCGACGTTGGTGATGTGCGTGCTTGGTTTCAGCAGTGTTGCAGGCAGTGCAATGTGATTGCAAGTGGATCACCTTTTGCCGCAAATATTTAGTTGCATTCATTCATTTCGCCTGTCTCGTGGATAGTTTGTGCTTGTAGATAACCTAGGTATCTACTTTCAATGCTATTTGTATTGGAATAGTGAATGGATTGAAGCTGGAGTGAACTAAAACAAAAACAGCTTGTGCATAGTGAATTATATAGCTACACTCATACATTAAAGAAGAACAATGGGAAATTCATCGAGTGGTGCTGCCAAGGATAAGTCAAGTCCAAGTCCTATGATGGGCATGCGCACAGGAACAGGCAACTGTTCAACCATTGTGCCTGGAACTGTTACTACTTCTGCATCAATGAAACTTCCAATGCCAGATAGAGATACTCTTGAAGAAAAGTTCAACAAGGTTTTGGTAAGTTGTTTTTAAGGTCATTCATATATCCAACTCTTGTGTTACATAGTATCTACCTGATAATTTAAGGACTTTAGAAGGCCACTTCAACTTTGCTCAGTTGGGCAGACAGTATCAGTATGCGTTCAGTATTGACATTGACATGCCATCAGACATATTCTGGCATTGGCGGAAAATATTTTGAAACAACTCGGTACCACTTTGGTCAATTTTACTCCCAAGTGCAACACCTGTTTCATGGATGCATTTGATATATTTCAGGATGTTTTAATGTGCTGATCCCAAATGTAATACCTAGTAACTTGTTTGTGGCACAAATGAGCTATTGGTGCAATATATAGAACAATAGAACCTACCACAATAGAACCTGACCCATCCCTTACAGCAATTATGGTTGCAGGCAAACCATTACTGCAGGGCAGCTGCAGGGAAATCCATTACTTATAAGTTATATCTGTATTTTCTGTTGGACCTAAAGTAAAATAATCCCAGGTTATTTTCCTTAAGTTAGCCATATAATATCAAGTACTATGCCCTTGGGAACTCCGCCAGTGGCTGGAACTGAGTGAATCCCAAAGTGACTTGTAGCTGCTAACTACAACCTGTTTAGGCCCAGGAATGTTTATTTTTTAAGTCAAATCATTGGTAGGTACCTACTGGGTAAAATTTTACACTTAGTCCATTGCCTGTTTCATGTATAAGTTGTGTATTTTGTATGTTTTTGTGATGTGCTGATTCCAAATATGATCCCTATTTATGGCATAAATGAGTCATAGCCTAACCTTACCTTACCTGACCATTGCACCCAATGTGGAACAGCAGCAGATGTATGTCAGTTAGGACTTAAGATGATATTTTGATGCCGTTGCTTTGCCTCACATATGAGCATCAGATTTGAATTAGCACACCAAAAAACTTGGAGAGTGCACAACTTATGCATGACCTTGTAGCTGGACTCCAGGTAAAATAATACTGCATACTGCACTTACTACATGTCAATGTTCACCAATAGGTACCAATAAATATAGTTCATACTTCAGTTAATGCAAATTTGTGCTGCAAGACCAAATCCATGTTTGTCCTTTGATAATAAGTCAACTGCTTGCAAGTGTTCCATAAAGTTGTCCTTGAAATGTTTGATGCAGCCATGGTTTACATCACGAAATGAAAATGAATTGAAATTATTATATTATAATACAAATATTATCACTTATTATCACTCAGCCCTTGAGATTTAAACCCAGTATATTCGGATACCAGAAAATATCATCTTTGCAACTCTTCATTGGCCCCACTCTGAATTCACAGTTTTTGATGACCTAGTAATCTCAGCTCCTATAGTAATGTCATATAACGATTCAGTATTTTGTTGCGGCGCCCTCAAGTTCCAATCATCATTATCAGCAGCAGCTCCTTTAGTAAACACAATTGACCAATTTGTCCATGATCATGGTTCTGAATGACAACAGCTACGGATTAATCAATATTCAAAATGTGGTCCAATGTTCACCCAGGCATCATGCCTAAACACACAACTAAATAAATCTAAAATTTAGAAGGTAGGAATTCAAAACCGGAATTAAACCCAGCCACCGCGACGGCGACGAGGTGACGTCAACGACGTGATGGCCACCAAGTCCAGGGATGTGGGATCCTATTCAGTTGAGCGCCCCCTCCCACTCCCACCCACCAACTTGGACGGGGAAATGGGTCAAATCCGTCGATAAATCTGTATTTTGTGGATTTTGATGGTACTTAAAGCGATTTTTCCCAGCTCATATCCCTCAAAAGCTTTTCTGAAGAAGCTACACCCCTGACAGTCATTCAACCCGGAATTTGTGTTGGTGATGAGCCTGGTGCCAAGTCAAAGATGAACACCTGGCTGGTTGGCGTGCATGGGCTATGCCTCAACACGGTGTGTCATGGAAATAAGCGGTTCATCTTCCGTTCTCGACTTCATGCTGTCCACGCTTGCCACTCGTGCTGTGTCTTATAAAGCCTTGGGCTGTGCCATGTCTAGTCTCACTGGCAGTCTCGGAATAGTGGCCATTTTGTGGACTTTTGTGTCATTTTTTATGGAAATTTGCTCTCTTTCGTCTGATGCTACCGACATTTTATTTTAGATATCACACCGTTTTCCTCCTTCGCAAAGATTTAAAATATATTATAAATCAGGAATTTGTATTTTTCAGGTTAATTAAACAACCAAATTTAATATTTTTTTATAAAAAACGCGCAAAAAACACGCAAAAAAATACACGCTGCAGGATCATCATGAAACTAAAAATCCAGCACTGCTCATTGGTACACCGCTCGTCTACATCAGTCTTGATGCTGTGCGCAATGATGTCGCCACAGTTTCAAAATTTGTTGGGATAAATCCAAGTGCACGTGCACTTTAACATGGGACCATATGAGGAAGGACTACAAATTACTAGGGACAATCTCAGTGTCCCGAGTGGTGGCGACGGCGAATTGCAGCCGAATAATAGCCATATCGCTGGTGACCTAAGCATCTACTTACAACGGCCGTCATCGCCGGTCCGGCCCGTCCCACTCATCTCGTCATGTGCCCCAGATGACACAGAGGACACAGCCTGCGTGACGTCACTCTAGTGGTGACGTCACCGCCACCGGAAGCGGCCTCCTGTTTCCTGCTGGTCGGTCAGACGAGCGCCTCGAACGTCGCCACCGCGGCCGTTCCGTCTGGGGGTGGTAGCTTGATGCGCGGTACCGCACCCCCGCCCGCCGCGTCACTGCACCCCCCCGCCGCGTCACTGCATCCCGCCCGCCGCGTCACTGCATCCCCCCGCCGCGTCACTGCATCCCCCCGCCGCGTCACTGCATCCCGCCCGCCGCGTCACTGCACCCCCGCCCGCCGCGTCACTGCACCCCGCCTGCCGCGTCACTGCACCCCGCCCGCCGCGTCACTGCACCCCCGCCCGCCGCGTCACTGCACCCCCGCCCGCCGCGTCACTGACCCCGCCCGCCGCGTCACTGCACCCCCGTCCGCTGCGTCACTGCATCCCGTCTGCCGCGTCACTGCATCCCGCCCGCCGCGTCACTGCATTGGCGTGATTGTCGGTGTCGGAACCGTTTGAGAGAGTCACTTCTGAGTAGCATTGATCATCCGAACCCGACGGCAAAAACGCCGTCACCGGTCCAATGCTGGGTCGGGATGGGAATGGGGGCGGGTAAGAAGCCCGATAAGCTCGTCCATAAACACGCAGGTAAACGTCCTCAAGTGCTTAGTTTGTGAAGTGAGCAGTCACCCGTGGCGGCATTCTTCCGAAAGGGAGAAGAGATATGTTTGAAGACAAGCCAACTGAATTACATGTGTTATATCCAGATAGCACCTCACGGAATGTGCTTCACCTTGAAACATAGGTGTTCTTTCTGAAGCAGATACCTATCCAGCGTCCATTTATGGTGTTGAGTGTATGAATGGTTCTCCTCGGCTTTGTCCATTCACTGTAGAAAGCATGAAGCCGCTTGTGCTTCAGTGTGGCGGAACTGTAAAACTGTTAGACTAGCGACCAAGCAAGTTCATGTCTGCATTGGGGTGCTGTGATTCTGTGGGTGTGAGTGCAATGTGCGATTGTGCAGACTGGAACTCTTTGGATTGCCGGTTGGTACGATACAGCATGGTCTGGCAATCATGGAAGTGTATGCGGTCGCTTGGTAAATGCCCTCAACATCGGCAGCCCCTGACCGGTCTTGTCTTCATGTTTCGAGACCGTTCCAAGAACTTTCACGCGGGTCTCACGGTCTTATTGCACCAGCCGGGACGGTGTTTCGGAGGTTTCCATTGCATTGTCGACGCTTTGTGCGTGAGCGGGTGAATATCTGGTAATCTGTGTGGTCAGGTGTGTACCTATATGGCCTGCCGTCAGTGATGTGGCTGACCACGTTGTAGGTGCTGCCGCGGTCAGCTGGTAACCAGCTCGGTCGGTGCTTCACACGTGCCGTGCCACACGCACATTGTGTGCCCCCCCCCCCCTGGGCTCCAGTGAGAATGCGTCGTCACGTCTGTCGATCTGACAGTGCAGCCGTCAATGCACTGTGTCGGCCTGAGCTGGCCGGTGTCGGCGACATCTGAGCGGGCCCGTTTGACCGGTGGCGTCCGGGTCGCCTCTGTGCAGACCGTGCAGTGCGGTGCGGTTCGGCGGCCCTGACCCGATCTGAGCGGCGTGTGTCAGTCGGCGAGCGTCACGATGTGGTGTGATAGCAGAGCTTGGAAGATGTGTGATTCATATAGTTTTTCTAGTAGCTTTGTTTGCCGTGTGTTTGCGGTTCGAGGCCTTTTTGCTTTTGCGATACCTCGGAGGTTGTAATGTGTTTGATGGTTATTTTTCCCAGGATGAATGAGGATAAGTACAAAGGGATGATCATTAACTTGGCAGAACTGTCAAGTTAATGTTTTAACATGGCAACAGTTATGTTTTAGCATGGCAGTTATGTTTAACATGGCAGTTATGTAATATTTAATAAACATTACTGCCATGTTAATGATCATCCCTTTGTACTTAATCTCGGACGTTTCTTAACTACTATGTTGTTTTTATAAACACGGGTAGAGCACATACCTACTGATGAATGTTTGCGTTCCTGCAAGCCATTTATTATGTGGGCTTTGATGACCTTGGACATGTTGTTATTTACGCTGCTGCAAAGCGACCATGTGTCTATGAATATTCGGTTTGACACCCACATTTATTAAGTATTATGCGTCTTTCAATTCACGCTTCATTAGACGTCGTGAATTGTGATGCAAATGTATTGGTATTGGAAAAAACATAGCTAAATAGTAAGATTAAAGGGCAAGACTGTGACCTACTCTTTTGAAATGTCAAATATATTTTTATTACGGTAAGAAAGCTATTGCTTTGATTATTGGTTACGATACAATTTCACGCTGGAGACCCCTAAATTAGTTGAATTATTGACTTAAATGTTCTGTTTTGTATTTGTTTTGTTTTAAAAACGTTCATAAGACGATAAAATCACTATAAAAGAAGGGAGCGGAAGATGTTACCTATAATGGCGCACGGCAGAGCTAAACGATATATGCTAGCGTTGTCAACTCTACCACACCACTCTCTTCCACTCCCACCGAGCCCTCTCTGGCGGATATTGGATTAATTAATCTACTTGCCAGTATGTGATTGGCGACTTATGGGAATATAAACTCAGCAAACTAAAGAGAATCTGGGGAAATGACAGTAATGGCTAAATTCAGAAAAATATGTTCTACAGACTAAGTGCCAACAACTCCACATGACAATGTTGAGGTAGGCACACTCCCTTTAAGTCCTGGGTAATTCATACAGTGAGGAGGTGTAGTATAGAGTTGTGACCACTGCGTGTACACGCTGTACCATGCTGCTGGAGCTAACAATATTTCGAATTTAGACATCTTATGGAGAAAAAAAAGTAAGATGAAACTCACGAATTTTCTCTTTTTCGTCGTCACTCGTGTCACTGTTTTATGTTTAAAGTCAGCCATGATGAATTGTCCAACTTCGATTTTGTCCCCCATAAACCAAACCCTCATAGATTAATTTTCGCATCTGAAGCTGAACATTGTGTGCACTGTGCTTCACCTTCCCAGAATGGTGCCTGCACTGGCGCGCGGCAGTCGTTGGGGCCGAGCGGAGCGGTGCTTGAAGGGTGAAGAGGAGCGTACTCACTGTGGCTGAGTGGAGTCGGATGCCCACCGGGCCGGGCGGGTCACCAGGTCATACATCTACACCTGTGGCCAAGGTCACGCCTGAGGGGCGGGGACGGGCTGTGGGCGCCGGAGAGGTCCTCGGAGACCGACTGGGGCGCCGGAGCCGGGGACGGGCTGGGGCGCTGAGAGGCCGGAGTACGGGCTGGGGCGCCGGAGAGCCGGGGGACGGCTGGGCGCCTGAAGGCCGGAGACTGACTGGGGCGCCTGAGAGGCCGGGAGGGCTGCATTGGGCGCCGGAAGAGCCGTGAGATGACTGGGGCGCCTGAGTAGGCTGAGGGACGGCTGAGAGCGCCGAAGAAGGAGCCGGAGAAACGGGCTTGGTCGCCTGAGAGGCCGGAGGTACGCGGCTGGGGCGCCGGAGCAGGCCGGAGACGGGCTGGCCGCGCCGGAGAGGCTCGGAGACGGGCTGGGGCGGAGAGGCCGGAGGGACGGGCTAGGAGGCGCCTGGAGAGCCGGGACGGCTTGGGGCGCCGGAGAGCCGGGGGACTGGGCTGGCGGGCCCCTAGAGAAAGTCCGTGAAGACGGGCTGGGGCGCCTGAAGAAGGCCGGAGAAACGGCTGGGGCGCCTGAAGGCCGGAGACGGACTGGGTGGCGCCTGAGAGGCCGGGACGGCTGGGGGCGCCTGAGGAGGAAGACGAGGGCGGGCGACCAGGTCCGAATGGGTAAATGGGCCGGCGAGATGATTGGGCCCGGGGACGGCTGGGGCGCCGGAGAGGCGGGACGGGCAATGGCGCCTGAAGGCCGAAGACGGCGCTGGGGCGCCTGAGAGCGCGGGGGACGGCTGGGGCGCGCTGAAGGCCGAGAACGGGCTGGGCGCCTGAGAGGCCGGGGGACGGGCGGGGCGCGCTGAGAGGCCGGGATTCGAGGCTGGGGCGCGAGAGGCCGGGACGGCTGGGGCGCCTGAGAGGCCGGAGACGGGCTGGGGCGCCTGAGAGCCGGGGGACGTGCATGGGGCGCCGGAGAGCCGGAGGAACGGGCTTGGGCGCCGGAGAGGCCGGGGGACGGTCTGGGGCGCCTGGAGGCGAGACGGACTGGGCGGCCTGATAAGCCGGAAGACGGGCTGGGGGCGCCGGAGGAGGGCCCGGGGACGGGCTGGGGCGCCTGAGAGGCCGGAGACGGCTGGGGCGCCGGAGAGCCGGAGACGGACTTGGGGCGCCTGAGTGATCGAGAGGCCGGTAGACGGGCTGGCGCCGAGAGCGGAGACGGGCTGGGCGCCTTGAGATGGCCGGGACGGGACTGGGGCGCTTGAGAGGCGGGGACGGGCTGGGAGGCCGGAGACGGGCTGAGGAGCCTGACAGAGGCCGGGGGAGGGCTGGGGCGCCTGAGAGGCCGGGGGACGGGCTGGGGACGGCCGGAGACGGGGCTGGGCGCGCTGAGAGGCCGGGACGGGCTGGGCGTCTGAGAAGGCCGGGACGGGCTGGGAGGCCGGAACGGGCTGGGGGCGGCCTGAGAGGCCGGGGACGGGCTGGGGCGCCTGAGAGGCCGGGGGACGGGCTGGGGCGCCTGAGAGGCCGGAGACGGGCTGGGGCGCCTGAGAGGCCGGAGACGGGCTGGGGCGCCTGAGAGGCCGGAGACGGGCTGTCTGTTATTAAATAACAGACAAGACAGACAATGACTCACTCAACTCACTCACTCACCAATTTGGTGAGTAAGTGAGGTGAGTGAGTCACTCACTCACGTGACCTGGTCACGTGAGTCACGTCACGTGACCAGGTCACGTTTTGGTCACAGGTTGGCTGTGTCGTTAGTCGCAGATCACGGTGCCCAGATGATATTATCGTGCTTCATGCACCTGGGAGCAATATGACACTATTAATTTCCCCTGACATGTGCATCTCCATCTGCGAAGCGCCGATGAGATTGCTCGCATAACAAAGTTGCGTAGGGTACGTAGACTGCTGATGTCTAGTGCAGGTGCGATCACAACGAGCTACTTGTACTTAGCTTTACTTGCGACATATTGTAGAGTGTTCGGTCGGCCTAAAAGAAAGGTAGAGTTTCACAGATTCTCATTTGTATCTAGGGCGTATTCACAACAAGAGCTTGCTGCTATTGATACTATACCTAGGGGGTACATTACCTTCAGTTGAAACATTGGCTCTCAGGAGTCGGATCGGACGATTCTAAACACAGCGCTCTGTCATAGTGCGCGCGTCGCCAACTCAGGTCATTCAACCTTAGTAAAAGGAGCAGAACGATCAACAATGCTAGCGCAGTCGGTACTAGGGAAGGCTTCAAATCACTGATTACTCTTGTAATGCGTCGCTGTCCCAAAGACGCGTGAATGATACCCATATATCGCTATCGCATTACTACTGCGCCCTATGCAAAATTGTGCGAGATCTTCCCCGGCGCTCGGTCGGATGGGGGATGCAATTCGGGGAAATATAGAGTGTTGTATTGTTCCCAGGTGCATGGAGCACGATGATATCATAGGGGCACCGTGATCCGAGAGAGAAAAAACTCCCTACGATACGACACAGCCTACTGACCAGTGATCATAGAGCTCGTTCGGCCTCGAGTAGCATCTTTTGCTGGCATTCCAATCAGCAATTCCCCCAAGACCCGAATCAAATATCTCTCCTGATGTAAGGAGGAAATGCTTTGCGTGAGAGCGACGGAAACGAATCCAGTTTCCTTTTGTGATTCTTCGGCTTTGTGCTTCGGCTATCACAATCCAACGGATGTTGAGTTAATTTAGTCCCGCGATAGTTACAGTCACGGCTGAAGTGAATTACAGTCTCTCGGCCAGTGAGTGAACACACTCCCGCGGATAGAGAGTTCCAGACCCGTACTGCACCACAGTCGGGCGGTGATGGTGGTGGTGCGCCTTGTCGGGCCGGATGGGGTCGCCCGGCCTGCGGTCAGCCGCTGTATGGGACTGCAGTGGGTGCGGGGCGGCGTCCTGGCTTCCGTCCTGTCCCGCGGCCCCGCCACCCCCGCGCCCCCGCCATGTGTATGTCTGAAGTCAGAGCTGTGTGCTACCCGCTGCCTCAGTCCGCCCCCAGGGGGTGAGGCCACCAGTCACCGCCTCAGCCTGCTCTTCAAGGATCAACCAGGGAGGGGCCAGGCCCAGGG
>VOPJ01000786.1:0-16482 GCA_014673585.1 Semibalanus balanoides
AAATGCTCAAATTGCGAAACAATCAGGTCGATATTCGGCAACCAAGAGTCTGATGGGCTATGAGACAAACACAGACGTGTGGAGAAATGAGCGAGCTGTAGCCTTTTTCATAAAGATATTTACACACCGGTGGTGTGTGTAGGTTGTAGATTCCGATTTTACAAGTTACACATTTAATAAGTTTCATAAGAAATTACACACGTAGATTACAGTACATAATTATAAACGTGCCTACACAGGGGCGCAGCCAGGATTTTGCGACGGGGGGGGGACACCGAACTTGACCGAAGTGGGCCCCCTAACATTGGCTGATAGCCCCCCCCCAAAAAAGGTTTAGTTATAGAGGCCTGTATAAGACCCTATCAGATTGACAGGGGGCCCCTCAAACCGACAGAGGGCTCCCTCAGACCGTCAGAGTGACCCCTTAAACCGACAGAGGGCCCCTCAGACCGACAGAGGGCTCCCTCAGACCGAGCCAAAGGGCTTCTTAAATCGACAGGAGCGGCCCCTCATGCCGACCAAGGGGCCCCCTCAGGTCAACATGTTTAACCAGAGTGGGCCCTTGGTCAGACCGGCAGAGGGCCCCACCGCCCCACGAGTCCACGAGACGATGGGCCCCTTTAAGACCCGAGATAGACCCCTCTCAGCCGCGACGGGGGGGGGCATTTGCCCTAAATGCCCCCTGGCTGCGCCCCTGTGCCTACAAATAATATGTTTCTATGATATTATAATATGCTAATATAACTACATATAACAAATATATGTGCTTCCCAAAAATACTACAAACCTACAATCTACACATACAACCAGTGTATATCTTTATGAAAAAGGCTACAGGTGTGTACAATGTGGGTCGACGAGCAGCAAGTGTCACGTGCGAAGATTATGGTTATACAAACGGCAATGCATGGTTTTATGACTTTTGTACAATAAGAATTAGTGCACCGAACCTATGGGACGTGAAGAGATGTAACAAACGTAATTGTGCATGTTAAAATGACAGTTTTAATGTAACGCTGGCAAACCTATTTGTTCGGGTTAATTACATTTACATCAAACTATTTCGTGCCTATCAATTTGCGTCAGCAAAGCCTCGGCATAGTGAAAAGCATGCTATGTGGCAAGCGTGTGGGTGCGGTCGTTAGCACACCGGGCCATAAACAATCCTATCTATGGGGCCATAAACTTTTTTATGGGGCCATAGGCAATCCTATCTAATGTCAAACTCAACTTTGGATGATTTCACGAAAAAATCGTCGGGAAGGATATGCCCAAGATGGGCACATTCACACGTGAATTATGAGCTAGTGGCACATGCACAACGTATTTTTATTCTGATAAAAAATGATGTGGGGAAATCGGCAATTCGCAAACAGCCATCCAGGCGATCCGCTATTGCGATGGCTCCATTCTCTCGTCGCCGAGCTCAGCGTAGAAAGCGATCGGATCATCCGTCGTCTCACTGCTCACCCCTGGTCCGCCAAGAAGCAGCACCCCTGGTCACCCCTGGTCCTCTCATCATTGGACTACTGGTTCTGGGATGTCGCTATGGCCGGTCTAGAGAAGACACCACCAGCTCGAGCATCACTGAGGAACGTGAACGCGACGGTGGCGGCCCTTCGTGCTGAGTCAGTCGAGGAGGAAGAAGGAGCCGACCTCCGCTGCCGGGCAAATGCCTCTGTGCACCTGCAGGGGATCCCTTCGAGTCACAGCTGGCCAAGCTGAGGAGGCAGTTCTGTGGAAATTGTCGGGTTTGGACAACCGCCGACAATGAATGTTAACGAGTAGAATGACAAAGCAAAGTCCCCATGTGTAACAATTTGGTGTCGTTTAACAAAGACAATTTTAATGCGACTCCACACACAACAATTATCACTGTCAAATCCGACGAAGTCGAGTTTGACATTGAATAGCAATGTTTCGGAAAGCATGTTCGTATGCGACAGACATTTAAAATGACCGAATACCAAAATGTCTAGCTGTACTCGACCAGATTATACTAATTTTACCCATGGTAATCCGTTGTATATGCCCTGAATGCACATTTATTTGGCAAATTTTTAAGTGCACTCCTAGAGAAAGACCCAGTAGATCGTTTCAAAAGAGACTACACGTACAGTGTTCCAGTGGCGGATCCAGGATTCTCATCGGCCAGGGGCTTCAGGCCCGAGGGCGGCATATTTTCTCGGTGACGGGGGCGGCATGGTCCAGAGGGGCGCCCCAAGGGGGCGAATCTAGCCGGCTGTTTTACCCATTTTTGCTTCAGGGGGCCCCAAAAGTGCGGCATTTTTGCTTCAGGGGGCGGCATTTTTGCTTCGGGGGCGGCATTTTTCTTCCGAGGGCGGTATATTGTGCCTCTGATAACATAATTTTGCCCTTAGAAGGCGGGATGATGCCAGCGATGGATTTGCAGGGCGCGCCTGCAAATTCATACCGGCACCGAAGCCGCCCCCGGGCGCCTTCGGCGCCCGGGGGCGGCACTTTTCTATCAGGCAGGGGGCTTCAGCCCCTACGGCCCCCCCTGGATCCGCCACTGATGGACAAAACAAAACCCTACCGTATAGTAATACATCAAGACAATGTATTTGCATTGTATGGTTAAGGTTTTGTGTACAAGATGGTTTGTGGGTCTGGGCCCTTGGTTCAACAGCTCACAGCCCACCGGTAGATTCTGCAGTGCAGCGAACTTATGCGAGCAGAGCGTTCTAAGCGTGGGTCCCTGTGACCGTAATTGGTGTAAAGGATAGGTTCGGTTATGTTATTACAGTCACCATTGGCGTCATCATACCAGCTGCACCATCCGTCCCTTGTTAACTACTGTGATGTCTCCACAGGTAATACCAACACAGGTACCTTAGTTGAAGATGACTATGTTAATGTGACATATTTCAAATGTGTGCTCCAAATAATGTATCAGTTACGCTTTTGTCACACATGAGCTTCTCTGCTGAAACGCTGTTCTATTTAAATCCAGTGTTATTTAATTGACTGAAAACAGTTTCAAAGCTGTGATGGAATGTTTATTTGATCGTATTGCAAGTTTATTACCAATAGCCATGGCATCATAGTTATGTATTTTCTTTTCTCTGCGTCTAATGATTATTGTTATTAACCATTCAGACTTTTTGGTTTCACACGTGTTTGGCTCTTTCTAAAGAGTTCATCAATCAGACAGTACAATCAGGGACTATGCCAGCTGTGTAACCAGTGACTGTGCCATAGCCATTGTATGGGCTGTAGTTACAATCAGCAATGCTATGTTTTCAGGCCAGCAGAGCGACAAGCCTCAGCTGCAGGCCAGCCGGGTGTCGATGTTGCCAGGGAGTGGACCGTCATCTGAATGTTAGTCAAGTGGCCATTGCAGCGTAGTAGTGTCTTGACTCTGAGTTCCTGTTTGACTGATTTTTCCTACCAGTTGTGCCTGCGCTAAATTATCTGCGATAGTCGGAAATGTTAGCCAGACCAGCTGTGTAACCAGTGACTGTGGCATAGCCATTAATGGGCTGTAGTTTACATCAAGCAATGCTATGTTTCCAGGCCAGCAGAGCGACGAAGCCTCCAAGCTGCAGAGCCCACCGACTGTCCGGATGTTGGAGGGAGTGGACGTCATCTGAATGGTTAGGCAAGTGGCCATTGCAGCGTTAGTAGTGTCCTTGACTCCTGAGTCTGTTTGACTGATTGTTTCCTACCAGTTGTGCTGCTGCTAAATTTCTCGAATATCAGGAAATGTAGCCAGACCAGCTGTGTAACCATTTTTTTTTTTTTTTTGGTGACTGTGCCAACCATTGTATGGGCTTATACACAGCAATGCTAGTTTCAGGCAGCAGAGGCGACCACCTCAGCTGCAGAGGCCCAGCGAGCCTGTCGGATGTTGCAGGGAGTGGACCGTCATCTGAATGGTTAGTGCAAGTGGCCATTGCAGGCATAGTAGTGTCTTGTACTCCTGAGTCCTGTTTGACTGATTGTTTCCTACCAGTTGTGCTGCTGCTAAATTATTTTGATATCAGGAAATGTAGCCAGACCAGCAGTGGCGGCTCGTGGTCATCCAAGTACCTGAGGCCCAGACCCCAAGTTCAGAAGCTGCAAGGGGTAGGAGAGGGGCGTCATTTTCTGCAAATGATTGGGGGGGGGGCAATGCTAACTTTATAGATACTAATTTAATTTTAACTCAGTTCTTACCATGCAACGCCATAGGCCTAATGTTAAAAATGTGAAATAATTGGGGTGCCCCCCCCCCCTTGGGGCTGCCAGCCCCCCAAAACATAAAAATCGACACCGGTGGGTATAGGACTGCAGCTGCCCGTAGTCACGCCTGACGCCACCGCGCCGCCTGGCCTTGGTTGACGACTCACGGGCAGCATGCGAATCTGAGCCAGCCGAGCAGGTCGTATTACGCATGCGCAAGCGCCTGGAGGCCGGCTAGTCGGCGGCCTCACGAAGCTGAGCGCAGAGGGAGAGCTGCGACATTTAATGTAACATCACTTACCCGGAACGAACTATAGCGCCAACATTGAATGAAATCTCACGTAATATTGAAAAAGAATATTGAAGTTACATCGATATAGTGAGGCCTATCTTAAGAACATCGCAGTTCGATGGCAAACATCGTCATACGGTTGCAGGGAATTGAAAGTCGCCGCTCTACTCTCGGCCACGGCCCGCCCGCCGCGCCGCCTGCCCGGCGCCGACGTCACGCTATAAAAATATAATAATATAAATAATGTATATAGTTCTCGAGCTAATATGTGTCCAGATCGATTCATTAACATGTTTCCTAGTTCATGACTTTGATTGCCGTCGCTACGACTCTGGATCGAATAATATCGTTTTGACGTTCCAAACATCCGGCCTCAGTCGGCTGTTCATTACCAGCACGACCGCACGTCCTGCTGAGATGCGTTCGCCAGCTGGTGCCTCAGTAGCTGAGTTGACGGGCGGAGGCGGCGAGGCGGCAGACCGGCCGGGCCTCGCCGGCTCTTAGCGGTCAATGAAGTATTTGTTAACGTATGAACCGGTGCTGGCGGTGGACTGGAAGACTACTATAGAACGGATAATTTTGGTGTTATGTCAAAATGAAATCACTGCGATGTGCAGAATGGGAATCACTCACGCACATTGTTGTTACTTGCAACCGTGCATATTTAACAGCCCATTCTCCTCAATAATAGGTGAAGGCCCTGCCCTCAGTTGCCTCCTATCGACAAGCCGCCACTGCAGACGCAGCTGGTGTAACTAGTGACTGTGCATATGCCATCGTTGGGCTGTAGTTACAATCAGCAATGCTAATGTTTCAGGCCACAGAGCGCAAGCCTCAGTTTGCAGAGGCCCAGCCGAGCCTGTCGGATGTGCAAGTGGCCATTGCAGCGTAGTAGTGTCTTGACTCCTGAGTCCTGTTTGACTGATATTTATGCTAATGATGGAATCATACATTTAACATGTTTCATACCAGTTGTGCTGCTGCTAAATTATCTCGATATCAGGAAATGTAGCCAGACCAGCTGTGAACCAGTGACTGTGCAATAGCCATCGTATGGTTGTATTACAATCAGCCAATTTGCTAGTGTCACGCCAAGGCAGAGCGACAAGCCTCAGCTTGCCAGAGGCCCAGCGCGAGCTGTCGGATGTTGCAGAGTGACCGGTTCCATCTGAAATGCCGTTAGTACAAGTGGCCTATGCAAGCGTAGTAGGTCTTGACTCCTGATCCTGTTTGACTTGATTGTTTCCTACCAGTTTGTGCTGCTGCCTAAATTATCTCGATATCAGGAAAGTAGGCCGACACAGCTGTGTAACCAGTGACTGTGCCTAGCCATTATACGGCTTAGTTACAGATCCAGCAATGCTATGTTCAGTCCAGCAGAGCGACCAGCCTCAGCTGCGAGGCCCAGCCGAGCCTGTCGATGTTGCAGGGAGCTGGACAGTTCACTGGAATGGTTTAGTGCAAGTGCCATTGCAGCATAGTAGTTCTTGACTCCTGAAGTCCTGTTTGGACTGATTGTTTCCTACCAGTTTTGCTGCTGCTAAATTATCTCGATATCAGAAAAATTGGTTCAAAGCCCCAGGGGGGAAACCCAGCTTTTTTTTTTAAAACCCCCAAAAGTTTGGGGGGGGAAAATTGCCATAGCCATTGTATGGGGCTGTAGTTACAATCAGCAATGCTATGTTTCAGGCCAAGCAGAGCGACCAGCCTCAGCGCAGAGCCAGCCGAGCCTGTCGGATGTTGCAGGGAGTGGACCGTCATCTGAATGGTAATTTCATGGCAGCGTAGTAACAGGATATTACTAACAGGACGTTGCTACGCTGCCATGACAGCGTAGCAACGTCCTGTTAGACTTACAATTTGGCTGATCAAGTAGCGTCATGTTAGAGTGGTGTAGTTCATCTATCCGGAAATGTAGCAAGGGCTTCGGCGAGCTTGGAAACCTTTGATTGTTCCCAGGGTTTTTATATTGACTGCGGTTACAATAAGGAATGTTATTTTTCAGGCCAGAAGACATGTTAACGCCACAACTAGAAGAAGCCCTAGAGGTCCGGGATCGTCCATCCGGTGCTTCTAGTAGGCCGTCCACTAAAAGGTAATTGCAATCAGTAAGGCAAGCGCTTCATTCGGTGTGGTGATACTAACATGAGCATATTATAAACTTTGGCAAAGATTGTTGTCAGTATTTTTTGTTATTTTGTCTTTCTCATTGTGGTTATTTTCAAAACGTTTTTGCAAGCTCCATTTCTGGTCGTGTGGTTGATTTGGTCTCAGTTTAGAAACCCTGAGAAGGATTATGTAATTGATGCATAATTTTTACAATTATCAGATTTTTGCTGCAGCTTTAGTTATTATAACACATCAGTGATCGTTGTGCTATACATGGTCCATTTTTGTTTTGGCAGGAAGGGTTCTCTGACCCCGGGTACCAGAAAGAAGCGGCAGAAGCTGCGAGCAGAAGAATTGAAGAGCAGGAGAGTTGTTTTGCCAAGAAGCATGGTCACTGACCTTGTTGAAATTGGATCTCGAACTGGCCATCGCGTGATAAAAAACACTATTAACATGCTGTGCAAAAGGTACATGACTACTGACTACATGACTGAATGAACGGAACTGTCTTTGTAATGCTAATTTATGTAACATTAGCAATTAGTTATTGTCAAATTTAATTTACAATCTTAGCATAACAATGTGTAATGTTCATGAATGAAATAAATGTCGGGTATCATGCAATATCATGCAGTGCTGCAATATTGTGAGTTTTGTCTCATTGTCGACACAGCATTTCATACTGTCATCAAACACGGATATTTGTCTAGTCTTCATATTATGATTCCCAGCCCATTTGTCATCTATAGTGTGTTCTGTAAGGGTTTGCATAGCTTCACATAATGGAACTATGTCCATATGTCATCCACATGTTCAGGCAAGGGTCTGTGTAGCTTAACATAACGGAAGCTAGGCAAACCATGAGCAAGGACACTTGTCCGCAGGATCACTTTCAGCACTCGGGTCGTAAACGACTGGAACTCCCTGCCAGCTAGAGTGGTGTCCGCCTACTCGCTCAACATGTTCAGGACGCAACTCCACCGTCACTGGGCGAACATCATGTTCGACAACCTCATGTCCCTAAGAGCCCTGCCTGTTTCCTGAAAATAAACTCGATGAGGTCGGGATTCCCAGGCGAAGTGGCCTTTTCGTACCCGATCACCATTATGTTCAAGTTCAAGGTTAGCTTTGATATTTGTCCATTGTCGCAGGTTTCTGACTGAACAACGCCAAGTGGTGTACCAGGACACCCTCTAAGACAACCACAACGAGCAACACCCAGGTAAATAGCACCAACATTGGTACATTTCTGTTTGCATCTGTTCACGTAATACTGTCCATCGTTGTGTGGAATCCACACGATCCACACTGTGGATCGTGCGCGACAGTTTAGGGAGCTAATATGCAAGTTTTAAAGTTAGTGGAATGTTAGGCATGTAACCATGCCCTGGTTGGCTAATTTGTTAATTGTTCATTGTAGCTGGATGCTGGCATGTGTGTGGGTTCTGCATTTCCAATACTGTGAATGCCGATACTAAGCCTAGTTATATGGCTATGGCGGGAAAGTACCATCTTACTGTCCTCGAAATGTTGTACATTTTCAAATTTGATGCGTTTCAATTTGTCCAGAATTGTTACATTGCACGTTTTATTTGAACCATGGTGTTGTATATTTACCATCATTACTGAATAAATATGCGTTTTTCAGCACTTCAGCGACAGTTCAGCCGCCGCAGAACACCTCGCCATGGCGATCACCGAACGTCCTGCTGCTACGGCGCGACAGGTATGTGTGCATGTCATATGTATGCAGCTCCTCACTCGTTTTTGTGTCAGTGCTGATCGGGTGTTTGCTGATGTTTAGATTATCTGTGGCGGTGCTATTAGTCTTTTAACGCAATAATATATGTATTTACATACTACCTATTACATAGTTCCATGCATAATTATATATAATTAATTATACAATCCAAGAATGAACAGAGCATTCACATTGTGTTCAGACGTTGTAGTGGAAAAAGACGGTGTCTTTACTTGATCAGTAAAAATCATTTTTAGCAAGCATGAATGCTTATGGATAGGTTAGAATTAAAATGTTTTGTTCTCAGTGAAGATGACCTACTAGAAGACGATCTAGAAGAGGCTGATCTTCCGCCGGGTGCAGCCGATGATTGTGAGGATCAGTCGGACACGGCTGAGGACGGCGACCCAACACCGGAGGCGGAAACACCGGAAAGCCAATGGAAGGCCAAGTCATCTGTGCTGACCGAAGAATGCCTGGTCTCGCTTCTCGAAAAAACGCTAGTGAAGTGTCCCAAATGCAGCAGGCGTTGTGGAACCACGACCCACCGCGTCAGCATGACGTTTCACGTTGAATGGGTAAATACATATTGGACTGGGTGCTATGCTATGGTGGGACGCGATGTTAGTCTCAGATCCAGGTTTAATGAGCCGAATTTCACGTCAATCATGTCCCATCCTTGTCCTGTTACCCTGGCCCTTTCGTCGCCTACCCTGACCCCTCTGCTGGCTATAGTGACCACTCTGCCGGTTGTTGTGGGGACCCTGCCAGCTAACATGCTCACTGCCAGCTATCATGGGGACTATGCCGGCTGTTGTCGCATTGACAGCACTGGGCTCTGAGATGTTCACTCCGCCGGACATTCCGTATGGCTCGTGTGAGATATCTTGGTTTACAGATGTCCTAGCTGCTTATCACATTGTTCATCTGTAAGTATTGGGATGATTTATCAGCTGTAGATGAAATCACTGACAGCGATTATACTTCCATTGGTGTGTGAAACTGGGATCATGACTAGTTTCCCCAGTTTTGTTCTCCCGCTACTTACAGCTGTACTGTAGCGGTGCACTTCAGAGTATCACATCTGGCCAGGTCACGGGCAAGCTGGAGCTGCCTGCGCCAGACATTGCATAGCCGTGTGTTGTCTGGACTTGATATTTCCAATCTTAATGTTCTGTTATAAATGAAATGCGATGGACCCATCATTGGCCTCATCCCAAACTCTGGACCCGGTGTAGACCTAATAACTGCTGATAGCATTAATTATGTATGTTGATTTTGTCATGCACCAATCATCTTTTCGTTGCAGGAATGTTCCCGTTGTGCCGTTGGCGTCGAAAGATGGTCATCCACAGTCAAAGACGGGCATCGGTACGAGATGGACGTGCTGTTTGCTGGCGCTGTTGTTATGTCGGGTACGTTCTTCAGTTCGCTCTTATAGATTGTCATTAAAGATTGATTTGCTTATAATTCGATCATGTGCACTTTTTTCCGTCTCTGGCTCGACTCGTGGTCAATGGTTGTACCAGTTATTACGATGATGTGAAACAAATCGTAATGTCAAAAGGATGCACCGCTTCACATTGCATTTTGAATGTGTCACTTCTCCTAATCTATGATTTACAGGAAATCACTACTCCAAGGTGGCGAATATGTTTCGATTTATGAACCTGGGTGTGGTGAGTAGCTCAACGTACCACCAGTTGTGCAAGACAGTGGTCTCGCCAGTTATCATGGATGAGAAGATCAGGCTCACCAAAAACTGCGAGAAAGCGTGTCTGCGATCACCGGACGGCATTGTTGTCGCAGGTAACCTGATTGTTAATCACTTGATTAAAAGCTTTTGGTTATGGGCGCCATATAACTATTTGGTTGCGGCGCCCTTAAGCCCCAACCATCATCATAAAAGCTTAAGCTCGGAGGCCGTCTGAAGGAAAGGGTGCTGAGGCCGCCCAAATGTGTATTCTTGGCTCGGAGGCTGTCTGAAGGTGGCCCCTCGGGCTGCCAGAGAGGGGTCATCATACCGTAATAGAGTCCAAGGCCAGTGTCCCTCCACTTCCCGTGTCCCCCCTTGTTGCTACTCTGCTTGAATTCGTTCTGCATATATTAATGGTATCCGTGCAAATACCGAAATATGCGGTTGACAATCGCGAAATGGTAACATTGGGAGATGTTATAATGCACTATGGTCACATTAAAACACTAAATATTCGATACAACTAGGCGTTATTACATACATTGCAATCCAACGATTACCATTCTATCTGTTCTCGATGTAGTCATTTTGCATGTCATTGCAGGTGATTGTCAAAATGACTCGCCTGGACATAGCGCAGCGTACGGAACGTACACCGCTGTGGACCACTCGACTGGCAGAATCATAGCTCAGGTATGTAAGCTCAGGTATGTATTCTACGTAAGGGGTAATTCCGTCATTCACTACACAGGAAACTGTCTACCGCGGAGAGACGCGGCACAACAGCCCCGGATGGAGATCGTGGGTGCCGAGCGATGTCTGGACAGCCCTGATTGTGGACCTGTGTGCTTAGTACAATATATACCTAAGCCCAGGAAGGGTGTTATAGTCAGCCCCCGTTCACACAATCCCAGGATCCTTCATCGTGACGTCAGCGTCTGGCGGCAGATTTTCCTTTACACCTCCGTTCGATCGGTGTGTTAAGCACGAACTTTTTACGAAAGAATAACGACATGAGTTCAACACATAAACAAACTCAGTATTCTTCGGACTTCGGCTATTCTTATTGTTTGGTGAAATGCATTCTCTCATTTGCTGTCAATACACTGTATAAATATCAATTTGATAGGCTTTGAAGTCATGACTAAAAACGAAAGGGAAAGGGACGGCCGATCGATTTGTTAAGCATATGACTGCCATAGTTAAATTATTTGGCTTTGCCAGCTGCGGTGCCGTCACTGCGGCTTCTTTTTTACCATTGAAACAACCTTATATGTAAAGTAATCTTGTTATAGTTACCGGCTTATTGCAATATTTGGGATGTACATTTAAAATCCCATGTGATGTCGAATTGAATGAGCTCATTAGTGACTTCGTCTTTAGTTGATAGTGACCCAGTCACAGGTGTTGCATCATTGGCATGACACCATGTCTGCCATGGTGCTGGCCATTGCTATCAGCTGGTAGATGCTGGCAGCCTCGGCCTCCATCGCCCCGATGCTGCAGCTAGACTCTTGAGTCTATGGCCTTGATACTGCCCCTGCCAGCACTCCTGTCATTGGGATTGAGCAGACAATGGCCGTATGCATACAATGCTATTCAAATAATTTGTGAGCTAATAATAATATGAATTGCTAACATACTTTGTAAGCTTCAGGAATTTGTCAGCGATTACAGTGAACATCTCATTATCGTTCTTTCCTGATGACATTATCTTTGCGGTATAACCCGTTTGCTGCCAGGCCTGTGCAATGATGATGATAAGCTGTCAGCCAGTTTGAGTACTCGTAGGTAGTAGGCTGCTGCGACAGATGGCAATAATACCACACTAAAGCACCGGCAGGCTACCCCTTCCCTCTGCTGCTGGCCGACTTCCTTGTGTCATAGCTGCAACTGACGCCGGTCATGCAGCTGGCAGGAAGCTGCCGCTGCTGCTGATGGCTGCTGCTGCTCCTCTGAGCCTCTCGTACGCTGACTCCCCGATGGCCTGCCTCCCGGCCCAGTGTCAGATATGTGGCATGTGTCCCCATTTTTCTGATTTGGGATGTTTTGTTCCATGATAAGTTTTCTTGTTAAGATCTTTCGGTGCACATTGCTGCCAAGTGACGGGCATGCACATGGCAAAACAATATTCATAAAAATTCACATACATTATGCATGCACATACAACATAAACATATAGCATCCAAAGCGGCTGTACGAATTACGAGACATTGAATTCAGCCGCTGGAAGAATAAATATGTGAAAAATTGTTTCACGAATAAATATCGTGGATTGTTGAACTACTTCACACTATTAACATCGTTGTATCGGATACCAGAATATGCCGTATCTATCCCATCCCTGTTCATTTCTTCGTTTCCCAGTGACCCTGCCCTAACTGTTCACTTGTCGGCGTTGCCGTTGCTCACGTGGTGGGTTCGACTCCCACAGCTGACTATAGCAATATCAGTCGGAAATGGAAACACCTGAGCAACCTGACGGCACCTGACTGAGCAACCTGCAACCTGACCTGTCCTTCCAGATTCATGTTAACTCAGTTCCTATCCAGTGTCATAAAAAGTGGCATATTTCTCCATTGGGTTTCGATGTTTGGTTCAATGCCAACTTGACTGCAGAGTGCAGATGATGTTTTTTCAGTCTTTGGGTGCATGTGGTTTCCGAGCAAAGCACATGACAGGAGTAGATATATAACAATTGAAATGCATTTTACATACGCAATAACATACAAAGCTGATTTATGCATACACATAATTGTTCTGCCGCTGTCAAAAAAAATCGCGGAAAATTGTTCCGCGAACTTAGATTGTCAAACCACTTCTCTGACACAGGGCAGGGCGTGGTCGGTAGGCCTGCCACGAGCCTGCCGACCACGCCCTGTCACAAGGCGGATCCTCTATCATCCGGAGTGATACAGAGACATTAGGCTAAATTATGTGTTATGCATCTTCCATACGTTTGTACGTAGCGATTTTCACACATTCACTGCGATTCCACACGCTGGCAGTGCGTCAATCTGATACCTAACGTAAGGGGTAAATTCCCGTCTTTACGTACACAGGGTAAACTGTCTAACCGCGGAGAGCACGCGGCTACAACAGCGCCCCGGATGGGAGATCGTGGGTTGCCGAGCGATGACTGGGAACAAGCCCTGAATGTGACTCGCCACCTCCACGTCACAGAGTTTGTCTCTGATCAACACATGGGTGTGCGGAAAAGGATCTGTGAGTAACCTTTAGCATTTGCTAAAGCCGTGACAGTGACTCGTTTTGTCAACAAAATGCTATTGGTTGTTGTAATAATGCTAGTTATTAGTAATCAAAAATACGGTCTAAGGGAAGCCTGCCTACTCACATTGGTCATGTGGAGTGTGAACTAGTCCTGTAAGAACATATTTTCCTGAATTAGCCATGTACTTTCATTTCCCAAATCACTTTTGTCGAGGATATTACCAAAGTCGCCAATCACCATTCTGGCAGAATATTAAAATTATCAAAGTAGTCGCCAGAAGCTTTCCGCCAACTAAGAAGACATTGGCTCTTAAAATTCAACGCTAGCATAAAAATTTTTTATTGTTTAAGCCTGGCCCAGTGCGCCATTATAGGTAACATTTCGGCTAACCTGAGGACTAGGACATGTTTATAGTGCGACGTTTTGATTTTGAACAAACAAAATTCCAAAACAGAAAATAAGTAACAATTCAAATAAGGGCTCCAGACGTGAAAGTTTATCGTAAACCAATAAATCAGCAGTAGATTCTTACCGAGTAATAGAAAATATATTGACATTTCTATATAAATTGTAGCACACTCCCTTTAATATGCAAGTATATTGTTATCAGCTGCTGATAATTGATATCCTACAAAATCAACTAGCGACGACAATTGTTATAACATGATTTTCACTTGTCACCGACGTTGAACATAGAGCCCCGGGCCCGGCTGTCCGTACCCGGGCTCCCCTCTGGAATCATCTTGCTCTCTGGCTATATCTGTAAAATCTTGACTGCTTTTTGACGGCAGTTTACTTTAAGCTATGAATACACACATTATTACTTCACACAACACGGTAGTACAAAATACCTACTCACGAAGCTTGCAACTCTATGACGTATTTACTTCAACAAACCTTGTAAGAGACATCCGGTTTGTTTCAGTGGAACTGCTACCAGATGTGGTATATTCACTCGATGTGTGGCATGCGGCAAAAAACCTTGCCAATGAGCTGCGCCTGGCATCCACCAAGCGTGGTTGTAAGAAACTGGCAGCCTGGATACCCAGCCTGAAAAATCACTTCTGGCGTTGCGCAGAAAACGCTCGAGGAAGCAGGGAGATGTTCATGGTGTGTTTCAATCAGCATAAGTAACTGCTATCATTGTTGATGCTCAGTAATGCCAAAGTGGAAATTAAAAATGCAAAGTTCAATTAACAGGCTGCACTCTTCTTTCCCTTGCTGGCTGATGTCCAGTAGTAGCGAATGGTGTCCGTACTTTGATCAGCGGTTTGTTGGTTGTGTGCCTGTGTGTGTGTTGGTTTCGTCATGTTACTTGTTCCTTTGTCATATTCTTTCATTCTAATTACTACAGTTGTTGAAATATTTCTGAATGAATACATATTTTAGTGTCAGTCAAAATTCGGTCCAAACTTCTAAAGTGAATCCGTCACCAATACCGATTGATGATGGGACGTTCCAGAGCCGAGTTTTAACAAATGATTAGACAAATTACAAATCATCAGTCACTCCGACCTATGAATTACGTCATCGGCATCATAGGACTATTCAATTGTGAATGGCGCGACACGTTTTTGGTTACAGAAGCACTGGGCGATGGTCATACACCATGTGTGCGGCGACCACGGCCAGGGACACCCAGATGGCGGCCATGCGGTCCTGACGCAGTGCCTGCATGGCAAACTGACGGAGGAGCAGCTGCGGAAGGACTCAGCCAGGCAGCTGAAGATGGGAGAGCCTGCCTTCGTGGCCCTCCGGGATGTGGTGTTCGGGAAGAAAACCCAGAAGCGGGTCGACGGCGTGCTGACGTTCCGCCACACCGGTAGCATCGAAAACTACCATAGCGTCAGCCTGTCCTACACACCGAAGCGTGTGTACTTCGAGTAAGTTGATTTAAATACAAATGTTGTGTGTAATCTTATTCTTTTGTCAGTGAGACCATTTTACGATTAATAAATGTTAATGAACAAATACTGTGGAAAGTTATGCATAATATTTTGATTTTTGGCTACAGAAACAATTGGCAATACTGTGTAGTGGTTATTCTATTGGGCTTTTTTAATATATGTATTTGTATTTGCCTTCATTACATTTGGCGGCAGATTTAAAAACCATCTCGCACGGACCACAGATGTGCGGATGCCACAATCTATTAATTACGTCATTTGTCGCCCTAGATGTTGCAAAGTGTAATGACGTTTTCAGTATTGTTTTTGTCTTATCAATGTCTGGTTTTGTTCCGCAGTCCGCCCATGTTCGTCACACGGAAGGCGATGTCGGTCATAGACTACGACGATCATATGGATCGTCCGCAGGCGAGGGATGCGCTCGACAATGTTGTCAATGTTGTACGTAGACATGGTATAGGAGCAACAGTACTATTTTAGCTTCTAATTGTTTTTATGTTGTTGAAAATCAGCATTTAATCGAGAGTTTGTTTACGTTCCGTTTTTGTACGTTTAGTTTGTATTCCATCATTCACTACACAGGAAAACTGTCCTACCATGCGGAAGAGACGCGCACATCAGCCCGGATGGAGATCGTGGGTGCCGAGCGATTGTCTGGACAGCCTGATTGGAACCTTTGTTGCATTACGTCAAGATCATAACCTAGGCAGGGGGTGTTTGTATACAACCAGGATTTGCAATATGGGTGTACATATCCATCCAACAGTGATGCGATTGATGACCATGGAGCTCATTAGTGACTTCGGTCTTGTTGAAATAGTGACCCAGTATCAGGTGTTGCATTCATTGGCATGGCACCATGTCTGATGGTGCTGGCCATTGCTACAGCTGGTGATGCTGGCAGCCTCGCCTCCATCGCCCCGATTCGTTTACGTTTATTTGGATTATCACGAAAATAACGTTATATTGATACGTCTTCAAAATCACGCTTGTTGATGTTACGCTCCATAATCAAAATTTGCATTCGATAATATGAACAGCGTATGCAGCAATCACGTGTTTTAAAGATGTAAGGAAGCTAGTATAGAATTGTCATTTTTTACATTGGTTATGGCCAGACATGTGCATGGATCTGAAAGTAGGATCTATGGTCCCAGAGGATCTCTCGACGAAATGCAATGTTGGATCTTTGATCCCACTGGATCCCACGAAAAATTACAATAGTGGATCTTGGATCCCAGTGGAACTTTCGATCAAAATTTGCAACGGATCTTGGATCCCACAGGATCCCATTATAAACAATGCAAATGGATATATGAT
>VOPJ01000787.1:0-16472 GCA_014673585.1 Semibalanus balanoides
ATTTTATTTAATATTCTAATTTACATCTAAGTCTACAAAAAAAGTGCAGCCATTCGCAGCCAAGTTTTTGCCATGACGTATCACAGAAACATCATGCCAAAGTGTTACAATATATTTTTTTTGCGTCTACCTGCGTCTCTGGGAGATATGCTAGTTTGAAGTTAGCGTTTACCGGCCAGCTGGTGAGGCTAAAACATGCGATGAGGCCGTTCCGTCTTAGGTTCGACGCATCCAAAGCTATCGCGAGAGATTTTGTTAGTTGAGTCGCAGTGTTGCCATGGTAACGGCAACATGGTTACGTGCAGTGAACATGGTAACGCATTGATTACCATGGTAAACCCATCCAAGGCTATTTCGAGATTTGGGATTAAGTTGAGCGCAGTAGTTGCCATGGTAACGGTAACATTGTAACGCAGTGGAAACATGGTACGCAGTGGTTACCATGGTAACAATTGACACCTGTATGACGTCATGATGTGGGACAAATTGACTTAAGTTAGTATTTGACGTTAAAATAATAATCAGATTCAAACTCAGCGCGTCAAGTTACTCCTGTAACCATAAAATTATCGCAGTTGTATCTAAAACTGAATTAAGAGGCATTTTGAAGGCGATCCGTCCCATAGTGCAGCTGTACACTGGTACAGTAAAGTGCATTTTTTTCATGCAAAAGTTCTGTCCGCTGTTTCTGCCTCTGTCTGTCGGTGCTGCAAGCAGTGAAATCCAATGCAATTACTATAGCCCTCTCCCCCGATATCAGGGGCGAGGGCAAAACTAGTTTCAATATATTTCACTGCGTGTAGCACCAACAGACAGCACCGATGGACAAAGTTAACGTTGAACTAAACGGGTGCGCTTAACCAAAGCTTTTTAAGAATAGTTTCTACGCTAGCTTCCGTCAGACGAAAACAAACAACGCCCCAGGGAAATGGAGGGCTTATTCTTAAAGAGTACTGAAAGGACTGCTTTTAGCCGTTTTCACGAAGGATTTATTCGCCTGGAACATCGTCATCGGGTGAGGCGATGAAGTGGACAGAACATTTGAACTACACTGTACAGTGTACACTCATAAGACACATTCACTTTTGGGAGTATAGTAGGTATGTACCTCCAATTACCTCCGGCTTGTAATTTGGCATGCCAAGAACTCAATAAACCAGTAAGACGCCTTAAACGGCAAAGGACGAGCAAGTCCGAATAAATCCGCCTCAATTTATCACCCATCCAACGGAGGTTCGTCTTGTGCAAAGCATGCTTTTTAATTATTTTTGCTATGTGTTGTTTTGCCGTTGCAAATAGATCCGAACTAAATCGATACTTTGAACTAAATAGGTTTTGCCAGTGTATTTTAAATTTGCAATAATAAGCTTCAATGTTTGAAGGCAAAAAATCATTTTGGGTGGTTTAGATGGATTTGATTGCGCTTTTATAGCTGCATCATTTTATCGTCTAGCACCCTTTGGTTTTGAAAAGCTACGGCGGTGTAATGAAGAAAATGTTATTTAATTGTCGATAAATATTACAGACAGATTTTAACAGCGAAATACTGCATTAAAACCTCAATTTTTGCATGCATTTTAGAGACGGTAACATTGGTTATACAGATTGGTGTTTGTTCATCGCTTTTCACGTCCCATAGGTGCTGAGCACTGATTTAAAATGTGAAGACGTCATAAAAACTATGGAAAATTTGCGCTTGTAATAGCCAGTAACTTGCAGGTACCACGCGCCGCTGAATCGACACCTAGTGCACTACGCCGGGCGATTCGTTTCTCTAACGCATTCTGTGTTTGCCCGTGTCTTTGCGACTTTGGTTGCCGAGATATAGGTCCGGTTATTGCAACGATGCTCGTGTAGGTCATTTTCGGTGGACGGAAACAGGGGTGCACTGCGCCACGTGCAGTGTGACCCAGAGTTTTGACCTGTGCAAAATTGCCAAAGTGGTGTGGTCTCCAGCCACACACCAATTTTAGCTTATAGGTCCAGCCCGTTTCTCAGCTACAGCAGGATAATACTTTCTGACACCCCTGACGCGGCACGTGTCACGCGCCATTCTGACCCCTTTCGTGAGCAAAAACATGTCAACAATCATAATGTCATTGCATGGGGCTATCAGATGGCGAAGACTGCTAATCAATGGGATGCGGGGTTCAAAATTTATAAGCTTCTGACCAGCGTCGTGGTCTGGCCGGCCCCGGCCGGGCCCGGCCGGGTCGGGTCGGCCGCTTATATGTGAGAAAAATCCGGTATTCAATGAGGACTCGCTCCGCGCTTCGCGCTCGCTCGTAATTAACCGTTAGTCTACAGTTGTGCAGATGGATTGACGGTTTTACCCATAGAAACTTTACCTATAACTAAAGGGCTGTATGCAGGTTTATAAGCCTTATGTATACGTAAAGGTTTAGGTTTACCTATAGTTTAGATTTACCTATAGGCTTATGCTCTCCGTCTCTTCAGTTTTGAAGTGAATGATAAGCTGCATCACTATCATTATCTTTCCCAAAAAGTTATTTCAAGAAAACAATGAAACAATTTGTTGAAAGTTTAATAGTCTCTCCAAATTCTCCTGACCAAAAGATTTTCCTGACGTCAAATCTGGGTTTATTTGCACATCGTTTGCTATTTTAACTCTCGATCTAAATACTAGTTTATAAGGAACACCGATATATGACTGATATTAATATTTTCGAAGGATTATTGTCATTTACTTGTTATAATTTCACATTAAAAAAATGAAGCTTAGTTAGTATACCATTCAAATATTGCGTTTCTAAGTAAAAGTGAAACTGATTTTCCTCTTCACATTTTCGAAAACCGTCAAACGGTTTCGTTCGACTCTTCATCCCCTACTCAAAAATCCGTGGCGAGGCCCCTGTTCATAAGGGTGCAGAAATGAAGTAAGTGCTCCAACAAGCGTGACAACGTCCCTGCAGATTGGTCAATGAATCAAATCTGATACACTAAATACGTCACCGTCCTTGGCCAAGTCCTTGGCAGGTTGTGGGTAGGCTCTGAGCAGGTTCTCAGCAGGCTCTCAGTAGGTTCTCAGCAGGTTCTCAGCAGGCTCTCAACAGGCTCTGAGCAGGCTCTCCGAAGGTTCTCAGCTGGTTCTCAACAGGAACAGAGCAGGGACTCAGGAGGGAGTCAGCAGCGGCTCAGCTCAGCTTCAGAGTGCCCATTAGTGCGCGGTAATCCCATCGGCGCCTAATTGGACACCGGTAGTAAAGTGTTTTTTTGCAGATGATGTCAGAAACAAATTGGCTCCCATGATGCCGAGGTTTCATTTCGGAGTCTAAGGAAACGACACTTTGTAGTTTTCTCAGTTTCGACCAGTCATTGACGTTGCAGTCGTGCATCTTTCTTACGACACGTTTCCCAAAACCAGTGAGTTCCAGCCCCGCCCGCCAGATGGCATTATCGGATGCAATCTAGGAAATGCTGGCTATCCTGTTGAATATTCCTTTTTAAAACGAAACATTAAACAAAATGTTTCGAAACATTGCCAACCATCAATGATGCTGGTATTAAGCTGTACGAGAGCTTCAGCTTTAACCCGCGCACTGCAGGGGGTTCGCGCCGAACACGAACTTGCAGGGGGGGATTTCCGCCCCGTGAGCATCTTCCAAAACTACCAACGTAAGCGACAAGCGGAAACGGCATTAGGATAGCTCATAAAGGCAAGCTCTTCGAGAAGTATGCAGTATTTTCTTGGTACTCACGGTCACAATGTGAGCTCACCAGTGGTCACCAAAGGGTCAGGATTTTTCCGGTTTTAAGGACTCTTTTTTAGGAATCTTTTCCTCAGATAACCCCCGATTATCTCGAAACTATTGATGTTACCAAGCAAACAATAATGAGAACTATCGATAGACTACTTGAAATTTGCAATCCATGTATGTCCTCAAAATAAGCTCAGATCAATAGCTTTAGGGCTCCAGAGGTCATGAAGCGTAAAAAACTGTTTTTAGCAAAACAGATATTTTCGTGAATAGGCATGTCACCTAAGAAAGGATAGGGGATAAACATTCTTGACTCCATCGTGTTTGTCTGCAATTGATGCGCTTTGAAACATATATACCAACTGACCTGGTAAGGTCAACTTCAAAATTTGACCTCAGTCAAGGTCATTTTGGTGACCCCAGGTAAGTCATGTTGCATATGGGGCAACGCGGCCAGACGAGACGAAACACATTGGTGTCAACTAATCGTATCTATCTCTTTTCTATCAAGAGCTTATTAGCAAATCTTTGCTGATGACCTCCGATGACCTCAGATGGACCCTAGTAGAAATCACTAAGCAACCAATTGCACCTTGAATTCAATTTAGGAAGAGCTAAAATAATCATGCATTTCTGAAAGATTAGGCCTGATTCCAATGCACATTTTTCTGAAAGGGAGCATCTTGTTTATTTTCCTATTCACTATAATGGGAGTCAGGAAAATTGAACCTGACCTTTGGTTCACCGATACGAAAAAATCCAAAGAATAAACGAAATTTAGGTACTGATATTCTTATGAAATTCTGCAAGTTTCAAAACTGTCAAAAAAAGACTGTGCTTTGGCACCGAACGCAAACATTTTTTGAAGGTGAGTCACTTTGACATGGACTTTGTGGACCTGACCTGATTATGACCTCAAGTCAAACACTTTTCCAAAGTGTGGTAGAGTTGGATGTAAAATGGTGTACAAAAATTTGGCGGTTGCTGCGCGCCGCCGTTTTTCCGCTACTCCTGAAAAGCCTGAGGGGGGGCGGAAATCAACCCCCCTGCAGTGCGCGGGTTAATCAGGAAGCATTGCGTTACCGGGTCGACTATTTTGCATTTTGGCGATAGGAAAACGCTTAAGTTTGGTAGTCGGTAACTCAGCCGAATATGATGATATTGGTTTCATTTTGTATGGTTTCAGTAGAGTAAAAATTGATTTTTCTTCGCATTTTCGCAAACCATCTTATGGTTCATACGACACTTCGTCCCCCCACTATAACAAATCCGTGGCGACGCCCCTGTCTACCGAGATAGTACATGTATATTCGGCCACCAGTCGCGAGAGACACACTTGAACTCTTCGCCGCACCTGTATTACGTCCGCCCGCCGCCAGCTCCCGGTCACCTCCTGGTCACGTGCGCTCGCAGACGCCAACGAAACATCGGGATATCATAGCTAGGGCCTTAAAACACTCAGTGAAGAAAGACTAACGAAGCGAGAACAAAAACAGCAATACGAAATTAAACACTGATAAGACGATAGATTAATTCAACTTCAAGACTAACGTCAATTATTATAGATATACAAGGTTCACGACAAACGAAAAGAGTAGTGAGCAGCAAGTAAAAATAACGCCAGTACCGAACTCTAACACTACTACACATGCCACCACAATTTAGAGAGAAATAAAACAATGGAAGGTCAGTATGTTTATAATAATGTTCATGTAGCTCTGAGAGCCATCCATAATTATCACAACATCATCGTATTTGGTGAGATACCGGCTACCAAACCCAGCGGTTTCCTATCGCTACGAAAAACATAAATCATCAACTCGGCAGCGCAATACTTGCTGCTTTAAAGGGAATATAGCACCTTGGGAAAAGTACTGTAGGAATGATGGAGGACAGAATGCCCCTGATTACCGTCCTGGCATTCATTTTTGCGAAAAAAGTCAGCAATTTGTATGTTAATTCGAAAAATAGTAATAATGTTTACATGTTTTTTTATTGAGCGTCACACCAATCTTGCGTCACCAAAGCGAGTTGTGTCCGCCGTCCACAAGGAGCATCGCAACGGCAAACTTTGGCGCCCGCCAGTGACAGGCTTGCTGTGCCGGCACCGCACGATGCGGTGCACCCGGTAGGCGTGAAACGCGACTGGGCGGTCGACCGGCGCTCGCTTCGCGCCGAGTTAGGGACGTGGGGGCACGCATACCGTGAACCACTAGCTGTGCCGAGCGCCTGACCGACCGGTTCTGTGCGCAGTCGGGGCGGACGCAAGGTACTCTGCAATACTAGGGGCGGACGGGTTCAAAAAGCGAAGTGTCCATCCGTGGCAATCACAGTGGAGAAACTACTGTGTGACGTTATTGCGATAACGTCTCGGAATTTGTTGACGCGAAAAAACCATCGAGTACCAACGGTTTGCGTGATATATCTTATATCTCTAGGTCGCTATTGGAGGGAAATAAAGTGTGCGGATTTGGGGGTTTCTTCAGCACACCCGACAATCTGGCTATCTCAGTTAAAAACTAATGTTAAAGGTGCTATATTCCCTTTAAAGCTGGAGCTTCTGGACAGCTCAAAACCAGCATCATCCATGGCTTTCAATATTTTGAAGCATTCTTTCGAAATATGTTAGTTTTAAAAGGAATATTCAAAAAGAAATGCTGCATTTCCTAGAATGCATATAGGCTGCATTTCCTAGATTGCATATCTAGCGACCGACGCTGGAACTCACTGGCTTTGGGAGACGCGGCGTAAAAAAGTGCACGGCTGAAACGGCACTAATTCGTCGAAACTGAGACAAATTAAACTGGCATTTCCTTCGAATCGTTAATGGAACCGGGCCAGCGTAAGAACCAATTCATTTCTGACACCAACTGCAAAAAAGCAAAAAAGCACTCTAACAGACAGCAAGCTTCATCGATTCTCACCGACGACGGACAGCCCAATCAAAACGGAGAGTAACTGTGACGGGTGCTGAGATAACAAGATGGGTGCTGGCCATGAAGCGGGAAAACCTTTCCTGAATGCTTCCATGCAAGTTTATCGTAGTTTACTGATAATTGGATTAAATGCGTTAAAACCAAAGCCCATTAGGATACATACCACACAGCAGTCGTAAAATATTATTGAGCATCTGATGCTTTTTTTCCACAGCTTGGTTACTCGTGATATTGGTTAGTGCTTCTGCGAGAAACATGTATATGTATAAGCAAATTATAATTAGTTGGATCATTTATGACCTCTTTCTCGAAATTAAAATATAGTAGTACAAAAAAACGTTATATTAATATTCCGATCACAGATCTTCATCAGAAATATTGGTAATTCGTGTTTAAAATAGGCCCGTTCAAGGCCCCTTCATCTAGAACAGCGTGTCTGCGTTTCTTAAAGGGACACTGCCTCTTCCGGATGATATCGCAAAAACAGGCTAAACAAGCCTAAGGAACCAACTTATGATTTTTAATTGCCATTAAACTCTTAATCCAAAAAGCGCAAATACACAAAAAAACAATCATTAATTCATTACTTATAAGAATAAATAAAACTGTTTCCGATTTATACAACCACTACGTTTACAAGGAAGCCGTTTGTCAAGTTAACTGTAATCACAGAAAGGGATATCAACCTGACCAACCGTCAGCTTGACGCTATTGCCCAATTTGCGATGAGACGCCGAATGCACTTATTACATTGTTGGTTCGCTGTTAATTAAAAGGACACTTCCCACCTTAAAAAAATGTGGCAAATGACGGCGTTTGTGGTGCGAAAATATGCCAAGTGAATGCTTTATGCTGAACTTACGATTTATCGACATTTGTTTCTCACGATGACAGTGCTCAATTTAATAAAAAATCAGTTTTAATATTTGGACTGATGACGTCATATGAAGGATTTTTTTTGGAAAAAAAGAAAACCTTCACGCTGCCATAAGTAGGACTAGTGTGTATGGCTAATGTATGGCCAAAGGTAAAACAAGTCGACTGTAATAAACATGAGCAAAGAGAGACTACGACATCGGCTCACCGGCCACCATTCAAAATAAGGGGCTGGCGACTTGTTACAGAATTGCCAAAATCAAAAACCTCCAATTTTCTCTTGTTGATTCGACTCTCAGTGGTTGTTTTAAACTTACAACCATACATAATTTCAATGTCCAAGCACGCAAATGGCTTTCTCATACCTCTCATTTGGGTTTTACATGTTAAATGTTTCCTATTTACAACAGATGTGCAGAATAAAGTAATGTTATATATAAAAAAATGTTATTCTACACTGTTATTCTGCACTCTCTAGAAGGCTTCTTTCATTTAGGCAGCATTAAACAATTTTGACTACGGTATGAGACATACCTTTCTACTCTGGCTGTGGTCATAGACTGCCAGTTCGGGTGTTTTCAAAAAGATTTGGCCACTCGACCTGCGCGTCTTCGTGCCAAATCTTTTTAAAACCACCTTTCGACTGGCGTCATTTCCCAGCATCGTTCGAATAATAGTTGTGAAAGTCTCAACTTACAAAATCTTATGTAAAGGTTAGGACAGATCCCTTTAACTGAATTAGCGCATCTGCCGCATGTGATCGTTGCCATGAAACGATGAACAGACTTCTTTTCCATTTGGTATTCTCCTCGGAATAACGGAGGTACCCAATTCATTAAGATAAAGACACTCGGCGGGAAAACTTCAATGTAATTGCTGGGAAAATCAAAATCCCTTTCGTACAAAGTTAAAAAAAACTTTCTGTGCAAGTCCGAACTTTTCCATTCCTTCACTCGTAACAATATTTTCAAATCAGGCATGGCATTAAGAACATAGGGAAATGTTTGTCTGACATACAAAATTTGGGTAGAATTTGCTTCAAGCAAAAAATGTCCACTAATTTCCATAGTTGCACAAGCTGCAATTAATGTTATTTGTACGTATTAGTGTGGCGAACTGCGTCAAACCAATTGGCTGGAAGAAAACTGAACTTTGAACGGCGATATTGGGCGACTGGGCGCGAATTAAAAAAACGGACTTGATGGTGCAAGCATCAAATTCGGCTGTTCTTTTACATATCAAATTGTACTTTGAGTGGACAGTGTCCCTTTAACAGCAATGGTATGGTCACCCCTTTTGATTGCGGCCATGTGGTTTGACCGATTGTCCTGCCCAAAATATTTTTGAGCTTGCATGTTACTGGCCCCTTAATATATCAGAAGGACAAGGATCACAATACAAAAATCATCAGCGAATTCAGAGGATCAAAAATGGGTGGATTTTTTTATAACAAATATGTTCTGCTCGTGATTGTTTGGGACGATATTCACCATATGTGGTCATATTTCTGTAATTGTTAAACGTAACATATTTCCAGGGGTTGGTATAAATTGCTTTGACGTGGCTCCGACACCAAAAGTCGCCACAGTGTGAAAAGAAAATGACCCCAGCCAGCTAAGCTAGTGATCGATTTGTGGAGGCTTACACGCTATGCATAGAAGGCACGATACATTTAGCGCAGGGGCGCCGGTACTCTCCGAATGTTGGGGCGGCTGGAGCATTCTGAAGTAAAATTTCTGCCATGCAACGCCAGGAGCATTTAATGGTTGAATCTATATAAAGTTGGGGGGGGCTGCCCCCCTGCCCCTCCTCGGTTCCTGTGTCCTTTTTAGGCGTTGTCAAGGACATAAATTGCTTGAACTAGTGTTTTTCAGTGGCGGAACTACAGACGCTGCTAGCTTACTATTTAACTCCGTTTATTTCTCCGCGATCGAGTGTGAGGATGCCTACGTATTAAAGGACGGGAGACACTGAAAGTGGTCAGCCTGCGCAGAGGTGCAAAAATCTTTACCGCACTTTGCCCACGTGCGAAGGTGACCGATTTGCAACTTAAATGAGCTGATGTGACTAACTTGTACTTTAAAATCATCAACCTTTTAGTTATTACATAATAATAAAGAAATGTTAAGCATTCTTGGGGAAATTTTTACAAACCTAGTGATTTGTGAATGGTTTTGGTGCTATTAAAATCTTTTCAGGTGTGAAGGACACATTAAGTTTTTCTTTTACCACTCCAAAAGTAATAAAAAAAACACCGTCTGAGCGCTGCAAAGATCTTTACCCGCACACTGGCAGGGGGGTTGATTTCCGCCCCCCCTCAGGTTTTTCAGGGAGTAGCGGAAGAAAAACGGGCGGCCGCTCAGTCGCCGCCAAATTTCGTACACCTCTTTTGATGGCCACCAATTTAACCCACAAGCTTTCCTAAATAGTTTTGAACTTGTCCAGGTGCATCTCAAGGTCAGTCACAATCTCCATTTGTCGAAACGTTACCTACACCTTCCAAATAAAACTTGTTTTCGCGTTCGCTTGCCAAAAGGCCACATCTTTTTTTCGAAGAATGTTTTGGAAATTGCAGGATTTCATGAAATATCAGTACCTACAATTCTATATCTCAGATTTTTCGTATCGGTGACCAAAGAGTCAGGTCTCAATTACTCTGAACCCTCCCCATTATATAGAGTGAATAAGGGAAAAATAAACAAACGTTTCCCTTTCATAACAATATGCATTGGATACAGGCTTAAATGACTGTTTCAGAATCATGCTATTTAGCTCATTAATAAATTGATCAGGTTGGCAGATTGTTGGTCAGTGATCTCTACAAGGTCATCTGAGGTCATCTGAAGGTCGAATCAGCAATGATTTTGCTAATAACTCTTGATTAGAAAAGAGATAGGAGACGATTAGTTGACACCAATGTTGTGCGGTCTAGTCTGGCCGCGGTTTCGACCCATATGCAACATGACCTACCTGGGTCACCCAATGCCTTGACCTTGTAGGATACTTGTGGAAATTTAGACCTTCCAGCGGAGTCACTCGAAATATATAGTTCAAAACGGCATCCAATGAGACACAACCAACGATGGCCGTCAGAAAATGGGTTTACCCTCTATCCTTTCTTAGTTGCATGACCTATTCACCCGAAAAACTTGTTTTGCCGAAACCGTATGTGACTCTTTCATGACTCTGTGAGCCTAGTAACACTCAGTTGATCTGAGATCGAAATTTTTTGAAGACATAGCGATGCGATTTGCAATATTTCAATGGCTATCGAGTGTCTCTCTAACGTTTGGCTTCTAGCTATCATAGTTTACGAGAAACTTTGGGTTCTGGGAAAAAGAGTTCCTAAAAAAGAGTCCTAAAACCCGGAAAATCTGACTTTGTGGGGGGGTAACCACTGGTGACCTCAATTGTGACCTGATCCAAAAAAGACTGAAATACTCGATAGAGCTTGCCTAGAGCTATCTAATGCCGTTCCGCTTGTCGCTACGTTGCGAGTTTGGAGATTCTCACGGGGGGCGGAAATTCCAACCCCCCCCTGCAGTTTCGTGTCGGCGCGAACCCCTTGCAGTGCGGCGGGTACGCACCCCGCGTGCGTTGAACCCGATTCCTTTCACCATTGCGACTTTCACTAAGTGGGCGCGCACTTTGGATGTGACCCATTGTGACCGGGCTTGAAGGTTACCTTCAGGCTTCAAGCAACATGGGCACCACTTTTCCTTTCATGCTACGAGCTAGGATGGAAGGTGCGGGGGCGAGATGCCAAAAGCAATCTCGGCCTTGGAAAGGCGTGGCAGGCCGGCAGGTTTTTGTTTATATACCAGGAAATCTGTGTGTTGAAGACTTGAAAGTGCGGCAGGTTGATTTATTTTTGCATGGCTTTATTATATTTTTTTGTGTTTGATAATCACTTACGATGAGTTCCAATGGAATAGTAATTTGCTGATATTGTGATCTTAACTCTTCTCCTAAGTCTGCATTTGTAACACCCTTTGTACAACTGCATTGGTAACACCCTCCCAAAAACATGAGCCTTGCACTGCCTCTGCTCGGCCGATTTTCGTGTTTTTTTACACAATACGCGTCATACAATTCTAGGCATATTCACAAAGTTTCAAGCCACTAGGCCTAATGTTTTGGAAGCGGCAAACGAATAAAACACACTGGGGAGGGCAGAATCTGCCCCACCGCACGGAATAGGGTTAAGCTATGCGGTACAGCATAACTTTAGGCGCTTACTTCTAGTGCCATCTAGGGACAGGAATATAAGTAGACAAGTGTGCTGTTTCTCCTAGTCTAAAGAAGTGGTTCACAACGTTTAACAATACTTAAACCGTAAACAGAGAGCTGAACTTCATTAATAATTAATCCGTTTTTCTTCTGTATGATAATAGAGTGACAGTAATACAAAACCAGGGATATATGTGCATTGTGTGCTGCCTTCAAACGAATCAGCAAAAACTTTCTCACTTACCTGATTAATCGCCATTTTACCCGCCAGAAGCTTCATTACCCTGAGTACTAACTGCCCCATTTGGAAATTATTGATCTAAAAGCATGACATATCTGAAAAGTCATACAGATCATTTTACTATCACCTAACCAATACCAGTGATAAGCATCGAATCAGCCTTCTTCCGTAGAGCCGTTTTTTACCTAGCAAAGACAATTAAAAGGACATGATTAAATCTGTGCTAACTATAAATCGTACTGAATTCTTTGAAGATAAGGCCGCCCGGGTAGGGGGCCTTATTTGTATGAGGGTAGGGGCCTTTATGAGGGTAGGGGCCATCATTAGGGCAGGAGCCCTTTTTATCAGGGTAGGGGCCCAGGGGTGGTAAAATTGCTTTGGTGGCCCCGACCAAAAGTCGCACATAAAAAATGTCCCAGCCAGCTAAGCTAAGGTCATTTTGGAGGTTCGCTATGAACAAAGACACGTTAATTCAGCCGTGGACAGACATAAATTGTGGGCTGTGTTTTTTCAGCGCGTAAATACTTACTGCTATTTTCTGCAATATTTATCCGTGATGGAGGATGCCTACGATAAAGGCACGTGAATGGATCCACTGAACAAACAGTGAGTCTCTGAGTACTGACCACAAAGTGGATTCACTTCATTAAACAATGTATAAGAAAGGCCCCGGGCAAGGGCCGGGGCCGGGGAACAAAATAATCCTTACTTCAAGGATAACGGGTATTACCTACATATTTTTCGTCGCAACCCGCGAGAATATGGATTTGAAACCAAACTATGGTAGTCAAGAGCTGAAACGCAACCGCTAATTTGAAAAATGTAAATGCACATCAATACTGACGTGATGATGAATAAGTGAAGACTACATCTGATTCGGTTTTGACGATCAGTACTTCTAAGGACATGATCGCTTAGTAAATTTTCCTAGGAATGACATAGTAATGATCTTTGCTGGTATTTTCCCCCGAGTACTTCATGAGAAGAAACTTTTTATCCCCGACCTTATCCATAAATACATAACATTTTACCACCCCTGCAGGACCTTTATGAGGGTAGGGGGTTACCCTCACCGGGGTTGGGGGAGGTGGATGCCATCCCTCGGTTTTCCAAAATAGCTCACGTAGTTATCAACTGATCGCAATTTAACTTTCATTACCCTACTTTTAAACAATGAAACACATACTCGGAAAATTTTGAACCACCTTTTATGACTCGTGACCTATCACCTGTTTCTCAAGGTCATATCAGGCGTAACTGGCGTCCCGTTGAATCGATCCTTGTTACATGTGCAGTTTTTGAGTGTTTGCTGTTCAGAGGCATATACAAAGGTGTTTCCAGGTGACAGTTGTTGCTTCGGCTGAGATTGTGACCCCGACTTGCCTTTTCTGAGGTCAACTGAGGTCACTGACCTCTGCTGGCCTCAGATGATTTTTTTAGCTTCTGACCGTTCTTAGGACAGTTTGCGACGCTGATTTCAAATCTGGGAGCCATTTCACATAATTATATGTTCCACTGAGGTCCTACGCTTCCACAGGTCAATCGAGGTTTCACTGACCTCAGATGGACCTGACAAGACCTTTTTGTAATTTGCAGTTGTTAGTCATTTTGTGAACGCTGATTTCAATTTGCATGCATTAAGATATGGCATCGATGTTCTTCGCCATTCTTGGCTTTGATCAGTATTCAATTTTTCAAACATTTACGATTTTGCCCATTTGAGCGATTGCACACTCAGAGGTCAACTCAGGAGGTCACCTCAGAGACCACTACCTCAGAGTCACCTATTGACCCAGGACCTTAAAATAAGATGTTAATGGCTGTTCTTCGTCACAAGCAGCACGCTCGTTTTTTAATCGAAGCTCTAACTCAGTTAGGGTCGAAACACCAAGGGGGTCGTACCAACCCCCTACCCGGACACGCAGTGATCTTGCCCTACCCGGGCGAGGGTTAAATAAGCATGGCACCCGGTTCGCTCACGAAATAAATTCGTTAACCCATACGTATGCTCAGAGTTGATTCCCTTCATAAAGCCACAGTGTATCCATTAATCCATATATTTCATATGGTGGAGCATCTCAATATCTGATACAATATGCGTTAAATCTTTTCAACGCATAGCACACAATATAACTCTAAGCACACAATCTAACCTTCTAAGTCAATAGTTAACGTCAGCCAGTCCCTGCCTTTTCTGTCCAAGGAACTGACTAGGACAGTACAGTGGCGTTGCTTTGGTGCGGGCTAAACAAAAGTTGAAGACAAAGCACGCCATCTAAATACGGACGGAAACATACATCGTCCATCGCTGGGAAGCGGCCGCCAGCTAATGGTGAAGTGGATACAAAATCGTGACGGGAGAGAAAATATAGTCACGTTCTTCTACCCAGGGAATTTTAGCCGATCCATAGTATACTGGATTGCATTGTATTTGTCATCGTTCAACAAACAGGCATGTGCGTACTGTTTAGCATAATGTTTTAATCGGACACTAAACTTTTCAGTCCATTCGAAGCTGACAAAATCTCCCCTTCTTCCCAATGTCCAAGGTCCTGGGCGTCACCATCGACCCTCATCTAACATGGGGAAAAGCACGTTTCTACAGTCGTTCAGCGCTGCTATATGGTCTTGGTGGCCTGGCTAGATGCGTCACAGGAGTGCCCAGCTGACACAAAACGCATGCTTGTAGAAGCACTTGTCTTCCCGCCACATGCGTACTGTATCAGTGTTGGGTAGCTGTACGGGGGAGCAGAAAACGTGCCAAGGAAAGCCATTAACTTCGGTGCTCGGATTGTGACCGGACTTGGCCGACGAGAAACACGTGACCTTCTGGAGCTGGATGGACGAATTGATGACATGCTACATGAACATGATCTCTCGGTGGTGCGCCGCCTTCTGTCAGGCTCGTCAGATGCGTCGGAGATTCTGCGAACGAAACTCGTATCTCGCCGCTGCACAATCCCTTCGCAGCACCCGAGCGACGAGAGTGGCCAGCTTGCAGCTGCCATCGATACGACCGAATTCGCGCGACGCAGTTCCTCTGTAGAGCGGCTAGAACTGGAACAGCACGTTTATCTGAGCTATATTGTGGCTGCTCGAAGCTGGCCGGTTTATGCCTATTATCATCCTGACGTGCGATGCGTATGCTGTATCATTGTATCATGTCGTTTATCATTTTCTTTTTTAATCGGGTCGATCGAGACAAATCGTTCATCCTAGTTTTTTAATCAATGTTTTTAATCATTCGTGTATTTCAGTGCTTGTGTCCAATATCTAGTCCGACCTAGGGTGTTTTGTATGTATATTGACGTGGACACCATAAAATCACTTGTGGAGGATCTGAATACATCATCTATCTATCTATCTATCATCTATCACGCACACCGCACACGCACACGCACACGCACACGCACACGCACACGCACACGCACACGCACACGCACACGCACACACACACACACACACACGTATATATATATATATATATGTATAAACACGCGCGCGCACATCGGCGCATCTGGAACAGTGAAAGTTGCCACGGTAAAGTCAACTCAGGCGAAGAGGCGCACTATGGCTTGCCGACTCCGTAGCCATGCCGTCCGTTCGGCACCGGGTGCCGCGTGCAGCGCGTCGTCAGGGTGGACAGCGCCTCCGCAGGCTCATCCACGACCCTACTCGCCGCGGTCGCCGCCCAGGATGCACACGTGGAGTATGAAGTTGCCAGGGTAGAGTCGACTCAGGCGAAGAGGCGCACCATGGCTTGCCGCATCCGTAGCCCTGCCGTCCGTTCGGCACCGGGTGCCGCGTGCTGCGCGTCGTCAGGGTGGACAGCGCCTCCGACAGCGACCTCCGCAGGCTCCTCCACGCCCAGCCACTCGCCGCGGTCGCCGCCCAGGATGCACACGTTGTGCAGTATGAAGCAGGCCCTGCAACACCAATAAAACAGGAGCATAAGAGCTGCATTGATACACATAGGCTTTGACAGGTGTGTATCGAAACGCCGCAATAATCATAAAGGCCAAAGCTTGTATTGGCCAATATTAATAAAGATCCTGCATTAATAAGACCCCAGGAATAATATTGTCCAGTGGTTGAAAAGGCTAATTGGGCCCAAAATGCCCAAACAGGGAGAAATTATACAGTCCCGAGTTTATATTGGCCAAAGCTCTCATTGACCCGAGGTTGATAAGGTCAGGATTAATATTGGCCAGAGATAGAAAAGGCAATTGACATGTTGGCCAGCGATAGAAAAGGCCATTGTTCATATTGACCAGAAATTGAAAAGGCCAGTGCTTAAAATGGACGGAGTTTGACAAGGACAGTGTTCATATTACATTGTCCAGACATTGACAATTTGTCATGTGGTATATTTCGTGTATTGCCATTCAAAATATACCACATGACAAATTCGGACGAATGGCAGAAACTCTGTCGCCTTACTCACCGGATGACGCGAACACTAGCGCTGAT
>VOPJ01000788.1:0-16486 GCA_014673585.1 Semibalanus balanoides
GGTCTCCGATGTTACCGAGGAAGCTACACTGCCCGAGAGCCTGCCGAGTTCGGTCTCCGATGTTACCGAGGAAGTTACACTGCTCGAGAGCCTGCCAAGTTCGGTCTCCGATGTTACCGAGGAAGCTTCACTGTCCGAGAGCCTGCCGAGTTTGGTCTCCGATGTTATTGAGCTGCTTCCTGTCACTGCTGGTCAGCTAGACATATGGAGGTATTCAATATTTTAGGATATTGATTGAAGTTAGCATGACGTCACGTACTGCCGGGTCACGATCTTAAAAGCAGCAGCGCTGCTCAACATAATGCGCTGCCTACTGGTTGTTGGAACGATTTGAAGCGCATGGGTGCGGCTTTCGAGCTCATGCAGGCTTATTGGAGAAAGTCGAATGTCATAACTTGGGATTATATAACATGAATTATGAAACCACTTACATCAGTTTTATCGTACACATCGACAAAACGGCTGGTCAAACAATGTAAACCACTCTCCAGCTATGCACGAGTCTAATACTCTTTCTGAAAAGGCGAAACGTTCTTTTGAGAAGGAGCTAACTGAACTACTCAGTGGTTCCACAAGCTATGACCGAAGAACGCTGGCATTGTTAATCCGTCGCAAAGTTCCTATTCCAACTTGTAAACAATGCTTTACCCATATGGTGATGGCCAGAAATGCAATGATGATGGCTAGAGATGCTTTTTCTGCATGAGAAAGATGCAATCGATGTTAAATGTGCTTTTTATCTCGAGGTTCTGAGATAAAATCATGAACCAAAATAAGCAAACCTTTGGACTCATTCCAGTTAATTGGCATGTCTTTTTAATGTTTGATCATGATTGGTTCATGGATGGATCATGTTCGATTTCCTCCGTTGAATCACCAGACCGAAAGCTGTACTCTTGTTAGCAGCTGACCCGTCTAACTCTATCTGTAGACCTTGCTGTCGCCCTTTACTTGCAATAGATTGACGCCGGACGTTTTTTCAGAGCTGCAATGCGAGTCTGCACACAACTCTGCACCGATTTTCTGACCGTGTTTTCCGCCTGCGTTCCAGCGCCCCGATATCACGGACCCTGACCGCCCCCGTGCCTCCGCGCCTCTGCCGGTTCCTCTCCCCCTCTCTCTCCACTGCCGGGTGACACTCTGCCCCGCCGGCCCTGTCGTGAGTGGGACCACTGCGGGACGTCGATTGGGGACCAGATGGCCGAGACTGACGGACGTCACGATCGGAACGTCACGTCACGTCACGAGTGGAACGGAACACGAACGGCTGGCATTCAGATGCGCCGGCCGACGGCCGTCCGTATCCGGGACTGACCAGCATCGCTGCGCGTTCACTCTTCAAACGATCAATCCGGGAATCAGGGATTTCCGATGGTGGTACGAGTACAGTTGGCGCACTCTGATCAGGAGGGCTGTACTAGGATAGACCATGGCAATCACTCTCACAGTGGGAAGCGCCGAGAGCTCTGATGGCAGAGAGAGGTCTCTCCCCAGCCCTTAGCGCGCTGCTGTGCGCGCGCGGTTCGATTGACGTCGTCAGTCACAGATATCCAACACGTGGGTTCTCATCTGGACACTTCTAACGTGAACTGGTGAAATAGTAAGCGTTTTCTGCTGTCATTCCTAAACGCGGGGCAGTGCTTCGAGTAATAATGTTGGTGCTAAATACAGCGTTACCAACAAGTTACGAATACCCATTACTTGTCAATTGGTGCTTCGCAGTCCACGTACTCGACGAGTTCAACTTCAGTAACAACTTTTGCCATGAAGCTCATATCATGTTCTTATCTTACTTTTCCTGTATGTAATCGTAAGTTCAAACCGGATAACAACTTTCGGTATAAAAGCTATAATGCACGCAATATCAAAACCTTATTTGTCTCCTTTGGACTTTGACCGCAGCTGTTCGCCTAGTGAATGAGTTAAAAACCGACGAGATTTGGCATAATTCGGAAACTTTCAGTGTAATAATGCAATTGAGCATGAACAAACTGGGGATCGTTAGCTCCATTGCAATTCGCAGGCGAGACTGTGAATGCAAAAACATGTTATGTTAGGAAACGAAATACACAGAATATAACTTAATACTAGTTTATTTATTCTAAAAATAGTAATATTTCCGAAACCTGGACCAAGCATGGCTAATGAACAAAACAACCAACAAAAAGCTATTTTTCTATCCATTTACCACATGCCGAGATATCCCTTTAACATTAGCACGTGATTTTTGGAAAAGCTTTTGGCCCTCTGCGGCTAATGTTACAGGTATTTGGGGAACGATTTTGACCTAGGTCATTTTGATTTTCCCAGGCAATTTTTAGCAGAATATTCAGAACGGAAGCTAAAAAATCCAACATACTTTTATCCGGTAGATATATAAACAGCTAGCGGTAGAGAATCCAGGTCTTCCAAAAGTGGTAGAAACACAGTAATCCGAGCGTGACCCAAAGGGACTTGGAGACTTTTCTTTGGAGACAGGCTCTGACACATTACATCCTGAATAACAAGAGAACAATGTTGTTTTCGTTATTTCTAATATAGTTCATATTTCATAGGTAGGTATCTGTTGACTGTTCAAGTTGCTCTTCCCACTCTTGGTTGGCTTGGGCAAATGCTGGGCAAAATCTACATTTGCTCTGTAGTTACATAACTTGTGTTAATGATTGACGGAATCATTGAATGACTTTCGAACTGCATAAAGATATCGGTTCATTGTAGAAGATGTTTATTGCTCCAAAACACATAGCATCGCTCTGAAACACAGATAACACCGGAGATGCTCGGAAACACCGCAACATTAAAAAACAATAGCACACAGAAAAACTAACTGGTGTACAAAGTTGGGAGGCTGTATCTCACGTTTGCTATCAACTTGTTTACCACTAGAATTCTACATGGGGCGGCTATCCCCATGGCTGGCCGAGCCCTATGGCTAATGGGGCGGGTCGGACTTGAAAATCTCTAGATCATGGCTGTGGCTACGGCTGTGGCTGCATAGTCTACTTGTTTTTCATCAATCTTATCAAACCAATAATGGTTAACAGAAGCGTTGGCATGTTGCCATAACAGTAGACTGAAAATAAACACATATGAACTTACAAAAATCCTCGCGGCTGGCCAACGGCCAGCCTTTGACATTTGGGAGTGGCTGTGGCTGGCTGTGGCTATGATGCCATGGCTGTGGGGCGGCTAGGCCAAGGAAAAGTGCAGCCATGTCGAATTATATTTACCACTGTCACATTACCGCAGTTTGTGATGTTCTTTGAGACGTGTTATACAGTGCTCGGTTTTCTCATTATTTATTCACTTATGGCTGGACTCGATAAACGTCCTCACTCTGTCTTCTGACGTTCCTAGGTTCTCATTATCTGATATTTGAAAAGCCAAAATATAGGAGGTGAAAAATGGTCTTTATATCATGGGTGTCATTCTTCTACTTACACAAGCTGAAGAATTACTTTAGAAGGGAGAGTGAAATAATTAAGCATACTGACATGAATAGCTGTATGTAGATGTTTGGGAGTCGAGGCGTGGGTTAGGAATATGAAAAACTGCACGAGCGAAGCGAGTGCAAGTAATTTTTGAAAAACGGCCGAGATCACAAATATTCCACATTACACAGCAGAGGTTTAGTAAGGTTCGTTTCTCTAACCATACTGTCGGCCAGTTGCGAGATCCGGATTTGCCGATACACATGAGTCATAAGTGCGGACAAAATACCCCACCTCCACGCCCGGCTCCATGTAGCATATATTATACCAATTGTTTCAGGGCACAAGGTATGGTAAAACTTAGGCCACACCAAACTATACAACGTGCAAAACGGCATGTAGGTAAATAGCTTCACGAAACCCTTGTGGTGCTTGGCAAATTATTCCAATATTCACCTCGTTTTTTTGCTTGCGGACCTCGGGGGCCTGAACCGGCCCTCGGTCCTCCGCATAAAAAACTCGGTGAATATTGCATAATTTCCCAGCACCGGGCGGGAATATATAAACACAGACTGTTGTGACAAAAAATATGTAATTCCACGCCGATATCTCTATTTGCCAATGAATCACGTGCTAAAGCTATTTTTGACTAACCGTCAGTTAACCCTTGCCATTGTAGGGTAGGTTGATGCCACCCCTGCTCGGTTTTTCCGAAATAACTCGCGTAGATATCAATTTATCACGATGCAAATTTCAATATTTTTGAACCATTTGACATATACTTGGCAAATTTCGAACTTTTAACTCCTATGATCCATGACCTTTGACCTGTTTCTCAATGTCGTGTTTGGCGAAACTGGCGTCCCGTATAGTATCGATCCTTAAAACATGTGCAGTTTCCGAGTGTATGTTGTTCAGGAGCATATGCACAGGTGTTTCTAGGTGACAGTTGTGGCTTCTGCAGAGACTGTGATTTCGATTGACCTTTTCAGGGGTCAACCGAGCTCACTGACCTCCGATGACCTAAGATGTCTTGTTTTGTCTTCTGTCCGTTTCCAGGGCAGCTTGTAACGCTGATTTCAAATCTGGGATCCATTTTACATAATTGCATGTTCCACTGGGATCATACGCTCCCAAAGATCAACCGAGGTCAATAACCTCAGATGACCTGACATGACCCTTTTCAATTAAGGTCATTTTGTTGTGATGCTGATGTTGAATTTGGCGTCTATTGAGCATTATATGCTGTGTATTTACGATTTTAGCTCAACTAGCATTCATTTTCATACACATTTACGATTTGAAGATATTTGGGTTTTTGACATGACCTCAGAGGTCACCTAATTACCTTATAATAACCTTACAATCAGACTTCAATGGCTTTCACTCATCAGGAGCAACACGCTCTTTTTTTTAATCGAAGCTCTAGCTCAATTAGGGTCAAAACGCTATGTGTGTGAAGGGGGTCACTGTTATTACACTCCCGGGAGTGATAATACACTGCTGAATTAAAAAATAACTGCTGTATCTACTGAATGACCCAGCTTGAACTCAAGAAAGTTGGTATCTGTACTTAAAAAATATGCGCGCGGAGAACGGCCATGCCCTTAATCGTTTTATGCTCTTCGTGATTTTCATTATTCAGCTTTTTGAAACTCGCCTTCAAGCTCATATCATAAATTTCAGTCTACTGAACGTTAATGCCACTATGCATAACATTTTTAATATCCATGCGTTTGCAAATTGTCAGCAAGAGCCCCTATACAAAAACAAACCGAAGATGTGCCTGAAAAATGAACTTAATCATCCAATGTCGCGGGCAGTAGATAATGTACTAGTGGTAAAAAACGACGGAAAGGCTAATGTACCAAGGAATATATTTAAAGGATAGATACGAGCATTTTCTGTGTTTTTTGTAGCGTTAACCCCGGCGCTGGCGTAGGGGTCTCCAGCGAACGCGCGGCGTAGGGGGGGGGTAAAATATTACCCCTCTTTATGTCTTCCGAACAATGACCGAAGCGAGACGGCGGCAAGGCGGGCGGATCGCAAAGCCTCTCAATGAAAACGAATCCGAATGCATACTCCGAACTTTTTCAATTAGGTTAAATGTGCATGGTCGAACGGTCAGGTCTATGAAAAGTTTCAGTTTAATTGGTTAATGTTCATACTTTCAATAGAATCCTTGATTTTAAGATATCAATGCACATAACTCAAAGGCTGTTATACATCTCCGGATAGTAAAAGTGATAAATTGCATTGCACAATGCAAAGGTCAAGGTCAGGCACAAAATGGTCACGCACGAAGAGAGGTCAAATAGAAAGCCTTGTGCACATGTTTTAGTGGTTTTTGCCACGTAAGAAATCATAGAAACAGTCATTTTTACAACTTGACCCCGTCGAAGGTCCATAGATTCAAGTCAATTCAAGGTCAAAACTTTATATTTCATACTTTTCCCCTCCCCTACGCCGCGTGGGTTAAAGCGTAACATTGTAATTTGTAGGAGACATATTGGTAAAATGCAACCACTTGCTAGACTACACAAGGAATAGTTGGCACATGAAATGTGATATGATATAATTAAATCTCTCTATAAACGCAAAGATTACCGATATTCATGTATTCCTTGAATTTTTACCTGACATGTTGCACCATTGCACTGTGTTAACATTGCTTACGTCAGCATGTGATCTTCCAAATTAACCGATTATAAGTAGCAAGGGAATTTTACTCGACCGCCAATCAAAACAAGACCACCTGTACCGGGTCACGTACAACACTAACCTTCATTTTCCCACAGTCTGGCATAATTTCCGTTCACAATACCAGTTAAATTCGAAAAAGTCGGGTAGGGAACCCGAACCAAACCGGACATCCAGACATCTTTACATCATACCTTGAACCGGCCATTTTTTGCTCACCTATTGAATCACTGATTAGCTGACAGTGGCAGCGCAGTTCCTGGCAGCAGCTGAGTAGCGTTAAACAGGTGGTCCAGCGGGCCAGCACCAGATCTGGACTGCCATTGTTTGACTCGCTGGTCCGGAAACACGGTCACCAAAGTCAGGCTTCCGCGTACCACGACTGTCACCAAGGGACTTTTCGATCAATGGCTGGCTGATTCGATGATGTATTGCGTTGGTAGTGATATGTAAAGTGTAGGTACTAGGTATACTAGCACGTGAGCTGAGGCTGGGCGCTATGAAGGGAACACGTCCGGGGAATATGAGAAACACGTCCGAGTGTTTCGTGATAATATTGTGGCCGTCGCGGACCGTAGAGAATCCCTAGAATAATGCATTCGGCTGGTCTGTCTATATTGTTTCCTGCATGGGAAGACGCATTTTGTGATGTGATATTCACAAAAATTTCTGAGCCGATAAATTTTACAAATTTATGAATTTACGTGGATTATTTTCTTTATGAATGAAATGACAACTGTAGTTACGTCAGGTATGCATACGGCATGACTTCGTGCTAAGAACCGCTGGCTGACATTCGAAGCTGGTTCATCTAATGATTCCGTTGTTGAGTCCTCTATTTCTAAGCGATTGTAACTCTGCAACTCAATTTTGTGGAACGGTTCGAGTAACCACAAAATTGTTGGCCATTATAATCCCTGCTCTACCACTAGCTTGACACATTCCCATTAAACGCCCCCTCACGTGCGATCAAATCTGTATTTTTCTGCGCTGCTGAGGTCTGAGCAGTCCGTTGCTCTGCGCTGCTGAGGTCTGAGCAGCCCGTTGCTCTGCTCCTGTCTCCGCAGCCATTTCCGGCCTTGTGCGAGGCTGCTCGCCGCCTTGGCCGAGTGCTACACCGATGCAGCCGCGGCACCTATAATGACCACCGGCGGCGTGTAGCGACGCTGACCGGACCACCGTGATGGTCCCGTCTGAGAGAGAGAGATAGAGAGAGAGTAGAGGGAAGTGTGGGGGCGGACGGCCGACCGGAGACCAAAGGGGCCGAGGTGAGGGATGTGCCCGCGGCGGCGGCGGCAGCGGCGGCGGCGGCGAGGGAAGGTGTCCCGCGCTGGCGGCGCCGGGCCGCTGCTGACGTCACTGGCCGCCTGCTGACGTCAGAGAGGTCAGCCAGGTCGCCGCCAGTCGGTAACGGCCACAGCCCCTGACCCGCGCCGCGGCGTCTCTGACGCAAATGCGGAGCAGGTATGCACCCCGAACGGCGCCGGGCGCGACGCTCCGGGCGGCGTGACATCACGTGAGCTGAGAGATGGGGCCGGCAGTGACCCGACCTCTGACCTGTGACCCGTGACCTGCCGCCGAGCTGACCCGACTGGCGGCCGGCTGAGATGATACAGGACGCACGGGAACTGACGGAGCGAGCGGTCAGAGTCGGGGTGAGCCACACTGTCTGCAGCAGGTACAGGCGCTCTTCTCAGCCGGCCATGTGACCCGCTGACCTCCCGAAACCCGTGTGATACTCGTCTGGGACCGCTCCGGCAGAGGAAACGGTTTCGTTGAGTTGTCCGAGGACCGTGGGACGGACGTCTTTCGTGGTCCGCAACCTGCCTCACTGCAATGTGCTGAGGTTTAAATAGTTTTAATAATTAAATAAGACGTCTGCTGCTGTATCAATAGACGTGCTGACCGTGTTTGGCCGAGCGCTGCAAATTGATGAGCAAATACAAACTCCAGCAAGTTGTCGATGACGTAAACTGCATGCTCAAGACTTAAATGTTGGTGCCGTCTAAGGCACCGGAACAATAAATGAAATGACAGAAAAAAAGATTACTTACTCGAAGACTTTTATGAAAAAGAAGTGATGGTCTGGTGTGTAACATGTGACCCAGGGGGTAGTTTCTCCAGAAAAGTGGGGAGGGGGCTGATCTGGACAAAAATCGTTTTGAGTACCATACAAATCCACAAAATACATATTTATCTCCGGATTCGACCTACTTTCTCTTCAAAGTTGACAGGGATGAAGCCCCAGTTGGGGAGGCTGAAGCCCCCCATTCGAATAGGAACCTTTACCATTGATGTGACTCGTCGTGTTACAGAAACGTGCCACATTGTTATTGGATCAAGCACCATATGATAATGTTGGGGCTGCGGCGCTATTTGTCTTGTGCTTCAGTTTTGAGTCTTCAGTTTGTCGTACACATGATCGGCTGTCGGTACAGACGTCAGGCCAGTGACCTGGGTCATCTCCAAACTGTTTCGCTCTGACTTTGTTGCGTCATCAGTTCTGCTCTGGCTGCTCAACATGTAATACAATTAACATATACTTTTACATGCGCACGCACATTTCAAAGTAACAATTGTAGGAAATCGATAAACAATTACATTTCAATATTGCTGAACCATTGAATTTATGTAAGAAAGGTTAAAAGACAACAAAGTAAGAAGACGGAAAGCAAAGAAAAGGAAAGTCCAGGAATTATAAGATTGTAAAACTGTATCAAGCTAATTGGAGAAATTAAAACCCATTTTAGTATAAATTACAAAAGTGGAAAGGTCAATCACATGCAGAAGGTCAAATCGCAGAACGTCAAAAATTTGAAGTCGGTATAATGCCGAAATACATAGCGTCTTGGCAAAATCATATGTAGCATGTCAATAAAAAAGTCAACTTTCAGACCGTCAGACACGTATGCACGTATATGGTGCCTGCAAGCATCGCTATTACCATCCGTTTCTGAATAAAACAAATGCTCGGAGGGGTATCATACTAAATATTGATATATCCTTAAATCCTAACCTGCCTTGACGTAACTCAACCTGACCAAGCTTAACCCATGGCGATATCTATATATACCTAAACCGATTTTGCCCAACCCAATCTACCATAGCCTTGTCTAGCAAAATTCACAATCATTTCGGTTTGAGGGCGAAGTAGGCACGCCTCGTGCATTCTGCACCTTGAAAATCCCTAACCCCGATATATGCCCTGACTTTTGTCACTGTTGGTTTATCCGATCGTTCACTTTGTTATGTTTAAATCATTTTTTGGTTCCCTTAACTTTTATCCGTGATTATTTGTCTTTTGCTCATATTACTTATTTTACTTTATATTTGATTTGTCTTATTTTGTCCTTTTTACCATTTAATTTTGTGAACTTTCGACTTTGACCGGCGACTTATGTCCACTTAGCTCTGACTATCCGTAACTATGCTGTTTGACTTTCTCTATACCGTTACCGTATAGATTATAATACCGTGTTCACCCGCACGGTACATACATAACAAAAAAAGTCGGCTGCAATTCAGCCATTTCATGAAAATGTTTGGAGCTTCCTTACATTTCCCAGTTTCGGTACCTTCCACCCCATGCATCTTATTAGTTATTTGTCATATAAAATAAAAGTCGAGTCTTTTATTCTTACGACTAGACATTTATCCTGCAAGGCATGATGCGAAGTTTAAACATTTGAATATAAAACAACCAGTAAGACGCCTTAAACGCCGAAGGACGAGCGAGTCCGAATAAATCCGCGTCAATTTATCACCCGTCCAACGAGGTTCGTCTTGTGCAAGCAGCCATTTGATATTCGCTTGTGGTTTTGCGTCCAAAATAGACCGAACTAAATCGATACTTTAAAAACAGATAGTTTTGAAGCTTAGTTTAAATTTACAATATAACTTATGTTTTTGTAGCAAAAAATCATTTTGGGGGGTTTAGATGGATTTTGATTGCGCTTTAAGCCGCATCATTTGTATCGTTAGGCACCCTTTGGTTTGAACTACGGCTTGTAATAAGAAGAATATTATAAAAATCTCGAATTAAAATACTACAGAAGATTTTAACAGAAATACTGTATGCAAACCTAATTTTGGAATGCATTAGAGACGTACATTGGTCTACCAGATTGGTTTTTTACGCTTCACTCCCATAGGTGCTGAGCAACTTGATTTTAAATTAGTGAAGACCATTCAACTGATGAATTTGAGCTTGTATAGCCAGTAACTTTGCAACGTACCACCGCCGCGATCGACACATAGTGCATTAACGCGGCGAATCGTTCTCTACGCATCTGTGTTTACCCGGTCTTGCACTTTCTTGATCCCGAGATATAGGTCCTATTCAACGATGTTTGCAGGTATTTTGTTACGAACAGGGGTGCACGTGCCACTGCAGATCTACCCAGATTTACCGTTGGCAACATTGCCAGGTTGTGGTCTCCGCCTCACACAAATTTACTTATAAGTCCAGCCGTTTCTCAAGCACAGCAGATAAACTGTCTGACAACCCTGACGCGTGCACGTCACGCGCCGGCTTGACCAAGTTCATGAGAAAAACATTCAATTAATAATAATCATTGCATGGCATCAGCTGGCAAGACCGCTTTCAACGGATGCGGGGTTCAAAAATATAACTCGACCAGCGTCCGGTCTGGCCGGCCCGGCCGGGCGGGCCGGCCGGCGGCCGCTATATTTGAAAAATCCGATAGTCAATGAGGACTCGCTCCGCGCTTCGCGCTCGCTCGTAATAAAATAATACGTTGCTTAAAAACAATACTTCTGCCGTGGTTCATTTTTTTAGATAATGAGTTTATAAACAAAGAGTATCGTCGTGGAGAATGTCATAACTTATTGTATCATCATCGGTTTCAATCCACCTAATATGTATTTCATTTGTAACAATTCCTCTCACGCCCAATTGCACTGATGTGGCCTCCCATGCCACCTCGTCAGCCATCCCACAGCAGCTGGCTGTTCTCAGTGCCTCCTCTCCTTCCGGTCATAACCAAGTTCTTGGAACGCTTCAGCTGGTAATCTTCACGACCGCAAGTCTTTACCTGAAACGACTCGATCGCGGCGCGATATGACACAATTAGCTGCAGGATTTACACACAAAGATTCACACAATGATCTGATCTCGCTATCAAAGCACCAGCTCTCTGTCTTGCAGTGCAGCTGGCTTCCATTGATCCTCTGTTGGATTGGAACCAGGGCGACGAGCTGGATCATCGAACCAGGCTGCAGCTGACGCGATCCTCTGAACAATGAATGGTCATGCAGTAAGCGTACTCCTCTCGAGTGACGTCAACCTCGTGACCTGGGATTCCCTGACAGCTGTTCGTCAGATCCAGCCGTCACAAGAGCAAGAGAGATAACCTCGCTAATCCCGATTCCCATTCTTTGGAATACCTGACGCATTCCCATCTGATAAGGCAATGGCACGGCGGGAGAGGTCCTCTCGTCAAAACGACCGCAGAATGTGCCGGTCCAGTTCGGCACACCTTTTGGCTCAGCTGATTAGGCATCTCTCGCGGCCGGCTGGGTGCGGCCGCGACCCGCCGTCTAGGAGAGCCGCCGCCGACCGACTCAGGAGGACGACGCCGATATACTCAGAAGCACAAGGCGGAGGCGGAGCGCGGAGGCGGAGACGCCGCCGCGACAAGAACAGCGGAGAAGAAGGAAGAGGTCTGTCTCGAAGGTCTGACCAAGCGGTGACACGGGGTTTGATGACGTCACGTGCCTTTTGTGACACGCGTGACGCACGCAGGGTCGACCCAGGAAGGTCGCGTGTCCGACTGTCGTCGGGCCGGGTCAGACGGAGACGCTGGCTATCACGCTGGCTGTCAGACGGAGACGCTGGCTATCACCGGAAAGACAGAGAGAGAGACGCCATTGTTGGTGCGTGGTGACGTCAAAGCGCACGGCGGGGCGCCCGCCTGTCGGGTTTTCTGAGCCACAGATGGGACGGTTCGATTAACTTATTTAATATTATGTAATACTATTATTCGATTAACAGCTAGTGTCAGCTAGGAGCTGCTTGCGATGCGAGTAACGGCTGCATGCAAATAGCGACGGACGCTTTTGCGTTGTGACTTGAGACATCACAAAGGCCGCTCTACTCGTCTTCTGACAATATGGCGTACCTACACAAATAGACTGTTCTTACTTCTTTACAACAATTATTGCGCCTGGAATGTTTTACTCCATTCATTTTGGAAGTTTAAACAAATGTCAGCTTAACCAAAATCAGTATAAAGAGAGTAAAGAACTGGCATCGCTATCTAGCACCCACCGGCGTTGAGTTCCTATAAGAATGAGAACACGCTACCAGCACATTTAGTTGGTATATGAATCAGAACACGCTACCAACACCAAGATGTAGCGTTGTTTGACTACCGAAGCGGAGCAGGTCAATCATTATCCAGATGTGGATAGTGCATGGACAGTGACCTGCAGTGACGGTCATGGGCAGCCTTTATCATCATCAACACATTTGCAACGATCGCAACGTCGTGATCTCACTGTCCGAGGTCACAGTGACAAAGTGACACATTACCGGGACGGAGACTATTTGAAATGATGCATATTAATGTCTTCGTTAAACGATGTCTGTCTCATTTAAGATGCTCACCATACGGCATGATGGTAGGATACAAGCAGAGATTAGCTTTACGATCAGCACGGAAATGTTGATGCAAATCAAGATGGGGTAGAGTGAGGTGCACTTTAATTTGTCATGCGATTGTGGAGATACAAATTGGAGCTTTGTGGCGGCGTATTGACAAGGATTTGCATGCGGGGATCTAGGGCATCGGCCACATGCTTATTTTTTACGTAAATTTTCATGATCATGACACTTTCAGAGCTATGCTTTGTCCTGCGTGTTTCATTGATCACTCGATAGCCAATATTTCCATTGCATAACTTTTAAGATGTTTCTTCCGCGAAACTCTCGGTCCATGCCTTCTCCCGCACCCACTTCCGTTGATTTCCAATAAACCCAAGAATGATAAAAAATCGCTAACTATGCTAACGATCTAAATGCCAAGTTATATTGCCTCCACCTGCGATCTTGACTGACCGATCCCAGTGTCCACTGGCGTCGACTGAAGGATGGGCCCGGCGCACCGGTGGGTTTTTGCCGTCACCTGACCAGCCGGCGGCGCACCGCACCCCTGCCTGCCTAACTCGGCAGCAGCTCTCAGTAGCAGTAACACCCGGTGACACACCCATCCCCCGGCCCTCTCTCCTCGTACCCCGTCACTCTCCCCGGCCAGGTGCGGCCACTGGTTATTTCTGCTGGCATTAAGGCTAATCTGCCGTGTAGTTTACCTATGTAAATACATACATACGACGCCGGGTCTGGGCAGGAGATATCAGCGCGCGTCTGTGGCATATATTTGATACACGTGTGCACTACTTTGACTGGTTTTATTGTATTTTAGTTTTACTTTGACTGCCCTATACGTTCGGAACTGACTCTGCTAAGTACTTAGAAAACAGAGACAACAGCTGGCGGTTTTTCATAAGTTTGGTGCCGCCGATGATTAATTTGATTTCCGACGTCTTCTACCTAAAAGGCACTTAATAGCTAGTGTCATTTTTGGCAGCATAAACAGCAGTTTAATTGATTTACTGCCTGGGCACGGCTGATATGCTGGTGCTGAATAATGGGCTGTGTCATCAGCTTTTGTATGGGTGATGTCATTCCCATTCAAACTAACCGATCAATCACGTGGCCGTCGGAAAAATAGGCTCGTCGTCTGCAAAGAACCCAGGTGGAAAGAAATCCTGTTCACACTAGCAGACACCAAAGCTATTCTTGCGCTTCGGAGAACCTTGTTAGGCGCTGGCTCGTGTTGGCTGTTTCATACAAGTCTGTCAACGATTCTGTAATGAAATATTTATCAACGTGAGGAAAATAGAGCATCTGTAGTCACACTAGCTAAGCCAATCAACTTCCGGACTAAAAAAAGTTAATCGTTCGCAAGGTTTTAAAACGCTGAAATATTGATAACGCTGAAGGTGTGCTTATAAAAGCGAATACAGACAGACATACCTCGTATGCAGCTGTTTAATTGAACTAGAGCTGTTGCGCTTTAACACGCGCCTTGGAGGGTATCTCATAACTATTATACACACTGTAAGAGCAGGGGGGAGGGGGCTGACTCCGATCCCTAAGATCTCGGCCCCCATTAGCGCTACAATAACCAACTATGTATAGAAGGTAGGTTCTGTGAGGAACTCTGGTGACAATTTTATGAGATCCTTGATTTACAAATTATAACTTATATTGTTATGCTTTCCTTGGCTTGACATTGTTATGAAAACGCAGTGTTTACATGTATATTTCCCCAGATTGTCTACTTTGATTGATTGGAAAGTCTTTTGATATAATAGGGATGATAGAAGTTGTATTTAACCTCAGGTCATTTTCATATCAGCATTTAAATACGGTCATTATAAAGTTTCCTTTAACTTTGACAGCTTTTAACTTAAGCATGTATTGGGACGATTTGTATCTTACTTTAGACGCAGGGATGGTAAAAAGTGCGATCAATATGCGTAAAGCGGGCACCAGAAAATACCCCTTCAAGTTTGCTCTGGGGCCGAAAAGACAATTCTAACAAAATATTTTTACTTTTGGCTCCTGGACAGGTCGTAGGAGACCCTGGCTAGACTGAAGGACCCCTGGGCGAGTGAGAATGGACCCGAACATGCCGAATGGGCCCCTAGCCAGCACAGAGGGGCTCCTCGGGTCACGGGGCCACGAGGCCACTTTGTTTCGGCCAGATTTGTTCGGAGGCCACCAAAACAATTTTTACCAGCCCTGTTTAAACGACGCACCATTCATATTTGTGTAGGTGCAGCCACAATTATGCACATCGAGCGGTAAAATCAGAATATTAAAAGAAAACAGGAGGCGTGGCCAGATCCCCCTCCCAGTGCGCTTGTTAGCCATATTCCCTGCGGGGCAGATTCTGCCCCCGGTAGTTTTTCGCCTGCCACTTCCAAACCGTTAACCCTAGTGTCTTGCAAATTATTAAATTTCCCTAGAATCAAATTGCGCAAGTTGTGTTAAAACTTAAAACAAAATCGGGTCAGCAGAGGCGGCTCCAGGCTCATGTTTTTAAGGGCGCTACGAATGCGGTTGTGTGGCGCATACTTTCTCCGTAGTATGCGGTGCAATAAATGCGTCAGAAACGATATCACTGCTATATACATCATACATACTTGGAATATCTGTATAGTTTGGAGCAGAGGCGCACTCAGGTGCATATAATAGGAGGAATGTAACAAAGTTAGTAGTTATGACATAGCCGTGGGTCTTACTTTACCATATTTGGTATTAAAACTGGCCAAGCGGGCTGGCCACGTGAATTCTCAGAGTGGATTGGTCAATTGTAAATATCCCATGTCACGTGACGGCCGGCAGCGTACGTCGCAGCGGCGGGGCCGGGGACCGGCAGTCGTGCTCGGGCGCTAGAAGGCAAGCGGTCACTTTTGACGGCCGCGTTGTTTGTATATATGGAGGAACATTTGAGAGAGTGTGGCGTGACTGTAAGAGTAGTGAGTGCAGAGTAACCGAGTGGACAAGGTGCAACTATAGCGTGAAAGGATTAAGACTCTAACGGGGAGCTGGAAATGGACTGAGAACCCGAAAGAAACCGATCAATCGACGATAAAACAATACTACTTATTACAAGGAAATATCCTCCGTCAAATTAGGTCCAACTTCAAATTAGCAAGATGATAAAGGGTGTTCCGCACATGGTGCCCCCCCCCCATGTTGTGTACCTGGATTTGCCTATGCGCAATATAAAACATTTTTAAAAATACAGAAAAAAAAACAGTCGACAATCCTATCGTCCAAAACAGTCACGAACAGCACATATTTGTTATCAGAAATTCCCCTCCCCATTTTTAATCTCCTGAATGCGCATATGACTTTTCGTTTTGGTGCTTTTCCCTTTAAAGACCATTACATTGGAAGCTCAAAAACGTTTTGGACATGAAAATCGGTTAAATAGCATGGCCGCAATGACTTTTCAAAGCCACCCAAAATTTTCGTATGTTTCGCCCTATGGCTCCCATTTGCGAACACAAAATAAATTTTGGAAAAAAAAATATTTGCATGACGAATCAAATGGTGTTCGTCCCATCGAAATCTGTGGAGTGGTTCTCGAAATCTGGGGGGGGGGAGCAGAATCTGCCTCCCGCAGGTTAATGTAATTTTGGCCGCCCGCAGGGAATAGGGTTAAAGAGAAATTACGACCTTTCGATTTGTTAAGCAACAATTTCATAGGCTACCGTTTTTATATAAAAATAATGGGATCTTAACCCTCGCACCGACGGGG
>VOPJ01000789.1:7914-22061 GCA_014673585.1 Semibalanus balanoides
GTTCGTTTCGACGTTGCAAAGGGTTTGCGTATGCGCGTTTCTTGAAGACCCACCAGGGGAGAATCCAGGGTGGCAAGGGGCCCTGCCCAGCCACCCAAAACGTACTGATACCGTGACTCGCCCAACCCCTAAAAACGGACGGACTTACAGGCCCAATACCCCCCCTCTCCACACACGATGAACATAATATGTTCAAGCAAACACACCACTGGATTTGCCCCCTCCACACACATACAAAAAAAAACGCGGCTCGCTCCGTCCTTGAGATCCACGGGGAGATTTTAAGTTATAAGCTCTGATGCATTCAACCCATGATGCATTAAGCCAGGACTCCCTTACAATGCATACTACATTATTTGTTAAGAACATGATATTGTTTTCCTTTTCAGAACAATGCCGGGGAGAAAGCGAAGCAGATACTGACTGCCAGTAGCAAGGGAGGCTTCACACTGCATCCAGATAGCCTGGAGAGCATCCTGTTGGCTGACGATGTCATCAACAAGCCGTGCCGTCGTCATCTTCCAGTGGCGGGCGCGTTTTTTTTCCGCAAGGGCAAGTCCTTCCTTCTAGGACATGATGCTGCGCCTTATCTCACAGCATCTGACAAGTCCAACTGGTGAACGAGCGGAACACCCGGGGGGCTTTCCCGTGGCAGAGCGGGCTACAAGCGGCACACCACCGGCAATTGATGTGCGTTCCCAGCTGTCCCCGTGACGCTGCCTACAAATGGAGAGGAGGCGTGTCATTGTCCTCATGGACACGCAGGGGCACGGTTCGACCAACCAGTCCACCATGCACGAGCGTTCCACCGTGTTCGCGCCTCAGCCACACTCCTGAGCTCTCTCCATAATATTGAACTGTGGGAAACCTGCCAGAACGATGACCTGGAGCATCTGCAGCTGTTCACAGAGTACGGCCGCATGGCCCTGGACGACACCAGCACCAACCCTTTCCAGAAGCTGCTGTTCCTGGTCCGGGACTGGCAGTATATTCACGAGCTTCCGCTGGGCGCCACGGGAGGCGACACACTTGTGATGGAGTGTCTCGAATTCCAGAGTGGGAAGATGGAGCTCGAGAAGGTGCGGAAACACATCAGAGATTGCTTCAGCGAGATCAACGGCTTCCTTCTGCCACACCCAGGACAGCAAGTGGCCAGCAGTCCGAACTTTGACGGCAGCAGCAGCGACATGGACCCGGCGTTCGTTTTCGGACTTCAAGAGCTGATGCCGAAAATTCTGGCGCCAGAGAACCTGACCGTCAAAACTATCGCTGGCAATCCCGTCAAGGCCATTGACCTGTACACCTTTTTCACCAGCTATGTCGACCTGTTCCAGAGCGACAAACTGCCGAAGCCAAGGAACATCATGCAAGTCACCGCTGAGGCAAACAACATGGCGGCTCTCCAGGAAGCCAAGTTGCTGTATATAAAGGAGATGGAATGTCTGGGTCGCGAGGACCAGCCTTCTCTCGATCAAGAAAGCCTGTTCAGAAAGCACAGGGAAGCCGTGACAAAAGCCGAAAAAGGCCTTCGATGATCGGGAAGAAGATAGGCCGACATACAAACGTCAGATAAAATACCGGAAAGCAGCTGGTGCAGGATATTGAAAGAGTTGGTTTAAATTCGCTGAACAGGCAAACAACATCAAACGCGAGAAGGAGAGACTGGACGCCGAAAACCACAACATGGCGATGATAGGCACCTGCAAAATGACGATTTACATCAGCGATATGGAGCCAGTTGCCGACGAAGCTGTCGGCTATGTTCCTCCTAAAGGAGTTTGAACAGTGCCCACGAAGATGGCCAAGCAGAAGGCAATTGGATCAATTTCGACGCTGATAAAGAAGGTGTTTGGCGGTGTCCGAGTTGGAATATCGCTATAAACTGTCCCAGGAGATCGAAGTTAAGTTCCGCCAGATGGTGTACCATAACGACGTAAAAAAAGATGTCAAGAACATTGAGGCGGCGCAAGCAAACATGAAGGCAATGGTCCAGGCGAAAAAGAGCTACCAGTCCAAGAATGACGCGACCAAGAAGTCATGTATGATACAATAAGGCTGGCGGAGCATCACCTGTTGGAGACACTGCCAGTTGCGTCAGATGGGTCGTGAAAAAAGCTACGGGCGAGACCGTACAGCGGAAATGAAATTGTTTTGATATCAAGCCGTGTTTGTTGTTGACCCTGGTCATTGGGATACTCTATCCAGGCTTATTTGGAGCTTGATTTTTGTATTGCTATTTCCGAATCTTAAGTATTGCTGATACATTTAAGAAAAGTAGTCTTTTATCATGGTGTCTTAAACTTATATTTTAATGACACAGTTTTTAAAGCCATATCGGAAAGCTGAACAATACTCAACACAATGCATTGTATTGAGTATGTTTGGCACCTCCGTACGCGGCCTGGATATGGTTCAGATGTGCATGCCTGTTATTGGTCCAGCTCTGCTTCATATTGTGAGCTCGTGCCTCTTCCGCTGGGATATCTCCGGCGAGAGGACGCATCCACCCGTCAGTCCTATCCACAAACAGAGGTGATCCCTCCAATCCTACCAACTTCACACCTATATTCATTATCACTGTCATATGTAAAATGGTTGAGTGCATTGTACAGCACCAGCTTTACAATTACCTTACCGCAGGGCCTCCTGTAAGGAATTTTCACTGGGGGGGGGGGGCACGCAGATTTTCAATGATGGGCACGACAAGTGAAAATGCTGATTCGATAACCGAGACAATTTATATCAAAGTATATTTGCTGTTATTTTTTTGGGGGTCAACGTAAATATTGAGGTCACAGAAGGTCAATTTTTCGGACTATATAGAGTGCCTTTGCTTAAAACCGCTCTCTTATCACGATTACTAAAAGAGTTAGCGACCGCGACCAAAAAAAACGGCTCGAAAGATAATATTAATTTTCAAATGTTGCTAAACTGGCATCAGAATTTACCTCAGGTCACAATAATTAGGTTCAAGCTTATCCATTAAAGTTTGGAAATATTTTACAAAAGAACGAAATTTACTTTAAAGGAATAACTTGTGATGAAGCATCGTAGAGTAAAAACCGATTTCACCAATGTGTTTGTCTCATCGATACGCATGAGTGATACTTTATTCATCGAATATTTGCAAATAAATTGACACGCGTTATTAAAGCATACTTAATACTTAAAAAAAGTCACCATTTTTTCAATTGAATTCATAAAGCCGGTCGGTTTTTAACCATCGCCCGGTGGAGGTTCATATTGACCTCCTTGAGTTTCCGGTAATAGCGGAAAAAAAAAAACGGCGCCGGGGCGCCAGCGCCACTAAATTTTGTAAAGCTGTTTGAAAATCAATTTCCCACACTTTGTGAACAATTTGACTTCAGTTCGTTACAGGTCAGGTCACAAGGTCACGTCAAGTCACCTTACCTTTCAAAATATTTGTGATCGTGCCAAAGCAACAGTTTTTGTCTGAAAAAGATTTGAAACTTGCCAGGATTTAAGATCTAAATACCTACAATTGGTTTAATCTCGGATTTTTTGCATCGTTGACTAAGGTCAGCGTCAACTTCCTGAACCTCCCCATTATAATGAACGGGAAAATAAACAATGCTTCCTAAACATAAAATATGCATTGATAAGCGCTAAAATATTCCAGAATCATGTTATTTTAGCCTCATTCTTGGATGACCAAGGGCATTGCTGCTCAGTGATTCTCTACAAAGTCATTCTGCAGCGTCATCTTGAGGTCATCAGCAATGATTTGCTAATACCTTGATTTATACAAGAAGATAGTGACAAGAGGTTGGACACCACTGTGTTCGTTCTGTCTGGCCGCGCTCCGCCCCATTATGCAACATGACCTAACCGGTCCACCAAATGACCTTGACCTGAGGGTTCAAATTTGAAATTGATTTACCAGGTCACCAAATTATATTTTTCAAAGCGCATCGTTGTGAGACTAACACGATTGGTGTTAGAATGCATTTTTATCTATCATTTTTAGGGGGAAAAAAAAATATCAGGAAAAAAATTATTACTAAAAACTGCATTTTTTGACCTTTTGATGACCTTGGAGCAATCAACTTTTTGATCTGAGCTCAATTTTGATGACATCCACTTTGATTATATTTTTGCTGAGCTTAAGATTTGTTTCCGATTGTTTCCAGCTATCATCGTTCACGAGATATACGGGGTTGTTCGAAGTGAAGTCCTAAAACTGTGAAATTTCACCCTGATGACTCTGACGACCTCAATATTGACCATAGCCAAAAATGTTCCCTGTAACGTCTAATGTACCTACATGTTGAGAGCTTTAAAACGCCCTTTTCCGCGTCTTTCTATTCTTTTTCGTTTTTGAGTAAGTTGGGGGTCATTTTGACCCCCACTACGTCGGAAGGTTGGTCTCGGAGGCCCTACCGGCGCCAAGGGTTAAAAGTTCCACGACTTCCAAGTCCCTTTACACACATTCCACTGTGAAAGTCACCATCGTATATAAATAGCTTAAGGTCTTTTAAAGCCTCAAAAGCTCATATTTTTACATGAAGTGGTTTATATTTTTTTTCGAAATATGTTAAACCAACAAATTCAAATGTCAGAAATAGTTGATTGACAGGCTGTGGTGATTTTATTCGACATCTCAAAAATTGAATTGATAGCGCTCGGGCTAGGAGGGCCGTTTTAGCGTCGGTCGAATTATTTTGTGACCCGTCTGGGACTTTCTTTGACCAGCTCAATGTGTAGCGCCTGAGATGCCACTGGCGGATCCATAACGATCAAAATTTGTTTTTTGTGTGCAGATAAAAAAGCTGTACACAATGGAAAAGCTAGTCGGATTTCGCTAATGTGTTCATCAAGGACTGAGTTAAAAGGAACCTTCCTCCGTTATACAAGGTGTTAGAGTTGTATTTCATATCAGTATAGGTTTCGATCGAATTTTAATAGTTTTGAGGCTTGATCCCGATGCCACCCCCGCCCCCAATGACCCCCACCTCTAACTATGTTTCTTGGTATTAACAGACGCCGTGCTGGTCTGAGAAGGTCCATACCATGCCTTGATGTTGACCTTTACGTATTAGCCTTACTAACCCAGGGTTTATTCTATAAAAAATATACCTTTTGCGCAGGTACGCTTGAGATGTTATGGGGAACATAGTTTATGTTGCCTGCCCCAATGGTTTGGGCGTGGGACTGAGCTCCCCTGCCTCCCCCCTTCCACCGTCCCTGGGTTCGATCCACGACACCTAGCCACTGGAACCCAAAAGACCAAAAATCCAATACTATGAACTACATAAATTTCGTCGGCCATGGATCCAGTTAACTTAATAGACGTGATACTGTGGGTCTATTTTGCCTGCCCTCCATACTTTGCATATTTCGTTGATTAGGTATTGTCAGTATGACAGACTTTCAGTTTCCCTCTCAGACCAACAAAAAGGCTCTCTCCGCTTAGTAGGACCCTCTGAGGTCTGAAAGAGACCTTTCAGATCGGCCTCTTCAGGTACGACAGAAAACCTCTCTCAAGACCGACCCGAGGGCCCTTCCAAACGAACTAAGAGGGCCTCTGAGACCAAAACAAAAAGGCGCACTCAGATTTGCACAATTACCGTCTCGGATCAGCCGCAGTCTCTCAGAACTTAGCTAGGGGCCCATCTAGACTGGGCCCAGGGATCCAAACCGTCCTATACAGCTCTGAGGCTTAACCTATTAAATACCCTCTTACACAAGCGGAGCCTTCTCAGGTCAGGTCAATTATTGTGTGACCGTCTCGGACTTCTTTGACAGCTCTCGGGTAGGTCTGTGAAATACCTTCTCAGGGACCGCTGCCGAGTACATATACCAGTACTGAGGGGATATAGGACCCAGCGGCACTGTAAAAGCCTTGAGCCAAGGCCTCTTTTCTGACCAGTTGAAATACCATATGGAAGACCCACCCATGGCTTCCTTAGGCCTCTGACCGCGCTGACCATATGAAAGGGCCGACAGTCTAAAAATGGTCCCTGACGCCTAGGAGATGCTTTTGCCCCCCAAACCCCGCATGAAACTACAATCCGCGCCACATGTCGAAACAAGTTTCGGAAAAAATGCCCCAGCGATCAGTCCAGCAATCACAAATCAAAGCACTGGTCGCCCCATACCAAAACATGCCACGTAACTGTCAGCGAGATGGATAAAGCGCGAAATTGCTATTATTAGTCAGAGAACACTATTGGGAATGGGTATTTGTCCGCACTAAACCTAATTTGGTATTGTATTAGCAACGTTACCATCGAGTCTTATTCACTAATGTTAACAGTTTCATTTTTTTTTATATCTGCGTCATTAAGTTTTATTTATTTCCGCCGAAATGAGTTTGGTCGTTTTTATACAATAAACACGATGACATTTATCTGGCCCCCCCAGTGACCCGATTTGGCTCGACTGAGGCTGGCGGCTTCAACTGGGGGGGGGGGCTGCAGCCCCCCCAGTTAACATGTTAGAGGAGGCCCTGCCTTACCGTCAATCACCTTCTTTATGATACCCAACATGGCTTTCGCACACGTCATTCCACCAAAACGGCTCTGGTTACAATATCCGACTGCGTGTTCCTGGCTAATGATCAGAACCAAATCTTGCTTCTCTGCCTGCTTGATTTAAACCAATGCTTCGATGTCATAGGTCACTCTAAACTTTCGTTCAACTTAAGTTACATAGTGTGGACACTGCTTGGATGATGGTTTGAGGCGTACCTGCAGAACCACACACAGAGCGTCAGCTTCACTGACGTCTCTGGCAACAGACAAATCTGAAACCCGCTTCCAAACAACATGGGTATGTTCCAAGGCTCGGCCCTAGCACCTCTTTTGTAAACATTTTTGGTATTGAACGACCTTAGCCTATTCGTGCCGGGTTCTACCATTGTCCAGTACGCGGACAACACTCAGGTCATGGTGCGCAGCAATAAGACCGCCCTAGCGGACCAGACGGAACGCGTTGAACAATGAACAGACACTTTCCTCTCTCGACTTTTGGTTCCGCGCAAATTATCTAAAGGTCAATTGCGACAAAACTTAGCTGATATATTTTGGCAGCAGACCAAATTTGTGGAACATAACGCCTTTCGGAGTGAAATTTTGCGAGCGTACGCTGCAACCAGCCTCAGAAGGTAAACATTTGGAGGTGATCTTCGATCGCCACCTTTCATGGGACGCCGATGTGTGAAAAAAATGCTTCGGGATCCTCATTGGCCTGTTGCATATTCGTCCCTACATTCCGGCCGAGACCCTCTCCACCATCGTAGCCGCCCTGGTGTTATCCCGCGTCCGCTACTTCCTCCCCGTGTTCGGTGACGGTAACCGGAAGAATATCGCCAAGATTCAAGAGGTGTTTAACTTTGTCGCACGGGTGATATTGGGAAGAAGAAAGTTCAGTCTGTCGACGGACTTTCAGGGGTGCCTTGGTGCAGAGGATCTGTTCAAATATCACACGCTCGCACCACTCCACAAAATTCCCCTGCATCATGCACCAGTGTCCATTTAAACCTCAATCCAAACAAACCGCGAGGCACGAGTTCGAAGAGCCCGCCAATATGACGATCTGCGTCTGCCCTCTGTCCGGGCAGATGTGACAGATGTGACGGATGTGTGTGACGAGTGTGACAGATGTGACGGGGTCGGGTCGCGGACGTATGGCGTATGTACAACGCGCTGCCGGTGGAAATGCGAGAAATGTCAGTCGCATGTTTCCATCGCACTCTCCAACGGCTTTTTTTCTGGATGCGGGTGACTAAGCGATCCTGGTTACCATCACCTTGTCATTGTTTCTGTCGTTTTAATCATGCTCATTTTAACCTGTGTATATGTCTAATGTTTGCATGTGTCCCTACAATGAACGGTAAATAAGCCAGTATTATCCAATGTTTCCATCATCCCGAAGCCAGCTGAGGCGTCGAGGCTCTCCTCAGGCAGGCCAGCGAGACAGCAGCCAACCCGAACCGCCGGAGGCGGCTGAGCTTCAGCCAATCAAAGCGCCGAGGAGCGGAACACACCAGCGGCCTGTATGTATGTATGTATGTATTAGGCTTTAGTACTCCAACAAACAAGAGGTTTTTCATGCCACTGCGTCTCGATCAGATAAAACAGTATAATAAAAGATCAGGATAAAAGTGCAGCGTAGGCACACCACTCGTTCCACATGCAACCACAAACGCATACATACACTATCCCTACCACCGCACAAACAGGTGTCAAGTAAGGTACACAAATCACTCGGTGTTTAAAAGATGTTCTTTCAGGGCGCGTTTAAAACCGCCACCTCTTGACTCACGGACCGCCAGAGGCAGTGCGTTATACAGCGCAGGCGCTGAAAAGGCAAAACATGCGCTTTCCCAGCTCAGTTCGGAACGCGTGGTTTTGAAAAATGTAATTTGAGATAAGAAAAATCCATTGAAAAGCAACAGCATCTGGCATTTTTTTTTAACCCTAATCTAACCTAACCTAACCTAACCTACCCAGACACCTAACCTAACCAACCTAAATTAACCACACCTTAACCTAACCTAACCCTAACCTAATTTAACATGGCTTTTACTTATCTGAACATTACATTTAAAAACACGCAGTTCGGACAGGTGGTGGTCTGAACTGATTTGCGTGTCTTGTGTAGTGACCGTGTTGGTGGACGCTTATGTTGGCTGCAAGTGACAGCGGCTCACCTGAGGTTGATAAACCGCCTGAAAACGCGTCACGGGCTAATTGGTAAAGGTCCTGCTGCTCGCAGCCAACTTAAGTGATCGGACTGCGTCACTGACGTGGTCCCGCTTGCGACGTCTGGTGACGACTCGAGCCGCGAAATTTATGAGCCTTTTGGACTCTATCTCTGATTTCGCACGAAGCATTGCCATACATGACAGGCAATAACCTGGAGCCGGACAAGACCAGTGAATTTTACAAGTGTACAATGACTTTCCCTGTGGCAGCCCAGTGTCGGCCAGCTGACAGACCCAAGAGGATACCTTGTGGCAGCACCCGGTCACCTGGTCCATATGTGGGCGGAACGTCAATATGCGTGGCTCCATAGTCAGGCCAAGGTTACGCACTTTGTGCGTTTCGGTGATATTTTCCCCCGTTGAAGTTAACAAACTAATATGAGGGTACGTTGCGCAAAATTGAGCGGTTCCAAACACGACCAGCTGTGTTTTGGAGGCGTTAATTTTCATTTTCCTGCTCGAGAACCAGTTTCTGGCCGTATTAAGCGCGGTCTCGAGGCGGCTGATAAGTTGTGGCAATTCTCTCTTTGTTCCCCGTACCAGTTAATTGAGAATCATAAGCATAGTGATGATGGTGACAGATGGGTCCATGTGCAGTACATATCATTGGAGAAAAATGCTGAATAAAGCGGGCCCGTGCTGTCCCCTGATTAGATACCTGTTGAAGATGCCGCTCGGTTTAGATTTTGAGTTTTTCCGTCACTGTAATCTGAAACTCTTTGAAAATGATGCCGAAAAGATAATGCGAAACCAGCGGTATTAGCACCATACAAATTTAGCACGCTCTCAGTAGCCTTTCAATGATTTATTGTGTCAAAGCCATTTGCTGCAAATCCTAGCATTGCAAGCAGCACTATTTTCGCGCGGTTCATCGCGGTCAGTACGTATCAGAATACAGTCAGTACGCCGTCTTCTGTGGAGTGGTTCCGGCAGTATGCGTGCTGCGAGGCGAGAAACAAATCGTGATCACTAAAAATAGGCGTTACAACTGCTTCTGCACTATGCGCTCTGTCACCTTAGATATCAGTGGTACAACCGAGATGGGTCTGAACTGTGCCGGATTGTTAAGGGCACCACCCTTATGAATGGGATAGACCAGCGAAATCTTCCAGCTATCGGGAACGGTACAATTTATCAGACTGTCATTGACTAGTCCCGCAAAACGGATTGACCATAACACTGAAGGTGTTTCTTGACCATACGAGAATGAAATTCCCGTCAACACGCACGTGCCTGGTATTACGAGGCCCATAACGACCCTACGAGGTTTGGGTCATGGATGGGGGGTGGGGGAGTTCGGTGTAATGACACAGCCGGTCAGTTTGGAATGAGCATGTGGGCACCCTAAGGTAACAGAAATCGGCATGTCCACGAGTGGAAATAACGCAGCGGAAGTGCGAGTACCGATGGTGGCCGAGTACAAAGTTAAGTGCGTTAACGGACACAAGTGGACGGGGCCGCGTGACATCCCCCTACCGGATAACAGGGAGCGCATGACGCTCCACGAGCCGCACCGCCACGCCTCACGCAGCCTCCGAGTGACGTTCATCGCGACAGTCGCGCCGAATCGCTGACCTACACTGTCGGTTGAGCGGTTATAAGTCAGTCTTGCAGTCATCCGGAGCCGCTTCCTCGGCGAGCCAGCAGCTGGATGGTGTCTGCTTGTGAGGGGCAGTGCGTGTGATGTTTGATTGCACTGTTCTTTAGAGGTGCGTGATGATTTAAACACTGAACATGAACATATCAAGTGAAAACTTCCGCTTACTATCTAAAGTAACTAAACTCATTCATCGGTCCCAATTGGACATAACTAGGTCCAAAACCTAAGCGCATCCCAGTTAATTTTTTAGAACGATCGGCAGCTAATGGTAGTCGGTAACGGTTTCTCTTTCTTAACACGAAACAGCGTTCTAACAAAATTATGAGGGCTATAGTCACATAACAATACACCAGTTCGAACTACTGAGTCTCGGCGATTTGTAACAATAACATCTAACATGGATGACGATGGTCGATATGTAACAGAGCAAGGCTTGATGCACTGGAATAGACTATACCGTGACAAGCATTGCACCAGTCTATGCACCACTACTACCCAACTGGTGTTCCAAGTTTACAGTTTCAGATCACCACTGAAAATTAACTAGCCCGCAGTACCTGCTGAGAGCACTCTGCAGCTGGTTCTCCAGCTCGTCCAGGTCCGCGTCAAGCTCCGATGACAGTTTGGTGGGCGGGCGGTACAGTGAGCAGAACAACACTGACTTCTGGTTCCCCACGCGTATCTCAGTCCAAACTGATTCTAACTTAGACACGTTCAGCTGGAGAGGGGCTCTTTTGGTGGCTTCTGAACAAAGTTTGGCATTTAGTGATCTCTGGCCAGTAACAGCCTACACCCTCCATAGCCCAAGAGGTTTTTACTATACGGTCGGATCTAATGAAGCTTGTACCCGGGAAATAGACATGAGATGGGTAGTCGATTTCGTAACATGTTTCGTTAATAGAGAGAACGTCAAAAAAATCATGCACGTCAAGCCACTCCGAAAGACATCATCTTGTTCTTCAGAATCTGGTGTTGATATGGCCCAGTAGTTGTCTTTGGCGGCGCCGGTCCTCCATACTCGCCCCGCGCGGCAGCCTCGCCGGCGGCCGCGGCCACGTCCCCCTCTGCGTCGGCCCCGCCTCCCCTGCTCCCTGGCGGCGCTGCTGGATGCGGTCGGGTCAGCTGGATCGACCTCTGACGTCACGCGTTGGTTCTCCGAGGGTCCGCGCGGCCGGGTTTCCCACCAGTGACGTCACCGCTGAACCAAAGGCTGGCCGGACGCTCGCTCGGCCAGCACGGGAGCGCCACGGGCCCGGGGCAGGCTCAGCGGCCAGGACAAGGCGCCGCACGACGAAAAGCAGAACCAGCGCCTTAAGAATGTCGCGATGCATGGTGCTCAGACTGGTGCAGTGTCACCACAGGTGCTCGAAGCTGGTACAGAGAACACCTCAGGCTGCACGGCTCCAGTCACGGAAGATGGGCTGGTTCAGTTCACAGGCAGCTACGCTGTAGTCTTACTTGCGCTTCGCTGATTTCTGAGATGGATGGTGATCACTGCTCAGGCTGGTGCGCCTTCATCACATGGTTTGAGTCACAGTCACTGAGCTCGAGCTGGTACAGGCCACAGTCACTGAGCTCAATCTGGTTCACTGACCGTCACCTAGCGCTGAAGGCTTAATTGCGCTGTATGTACTGAGTTCTTGTAAGTCGAGTCCTTTCTAGTACCTGATCTTGTTGCGGTAGGTAAATAAACACACCCACTCAGACAAAGCTGCTTGTCTCGTCTCACTCGCACTGTCTCTTTCACACACGGGAGCCCGGAAAAAAGGCTGGGCCTGGGCGGCCGGTCCGGAGAGCGGCGAGCAGCGTGGCGGCGGCGGCGCAAGCGCTCAGCCCTCGGATCGGATAAGGATCGGACGGGGAGGCGCGCGCGCCGGTCACTGTGGTTTTCATTCAGCAAGACCCATCCCGCGCCCAAGCTCCGGGGCGTCGCGGCGCGGGTGTTAACTGTTGCGGCGTTGTGGCATGTGCGCTTATCCAGGCGGATCGCTGTATTGTGTGTGGCGGTGTTACCGTTTTTCCCATTTCGGGACTGTTCAATGGGCATGTTGCGATATAATTGAGTGTTTGAGACAGGGTTGTCGGACGCTGACTGGACAGAAGTGGTTAATTTATTAACTGAATACATCCCTTATTCAGCAACTCCCGGTGTGTGTTTTGGGACCAGGGAGGAAATATGTGTTCATGCTATTATATGGTTTGTCCGACATATGCAATGGTTATGGAGAATGTAGTTTATAATCAGACGAAAGGCAGGGAAGAGCCACCATTGCGTTGACTTGCCGGGCACGGAATAAATGGTAATTACGCCTCTTCTCATGCTTGGAGTATCAGCACATGTTTTTTCCGAGTCTAGATCAATACTAATTGCAAACTATCGCTATTAATTTTGCAACATGCACCAGTTGTTCGCCTGGTGCATCCTTTTGGAGCCTCACCCCTTCAATATAAATCAGCCTTTTTATCAGATGCAATTTCTCTAAAATGGTAGTTCAGTTGGTATTATCCCCGATTTTTGCCCAAGGCAGTGCGTTCACAAATGTTGGTCTCTAGTCTCGAAAAAAATAACGCGCACACAGGAAATCCCGCAGAATAAATTTGCATTATGAGGCTTTATTACTGGTGGATCCAGGGGGAGCAAAGTGATCATGGCCCTTCAAACCACCGGAAATCGGCGACAAAACGACACATTTCCAGATATAGAAGATGTAACAACTTTTACTAGAGAATGTTTGTTTTTAAATTAGCCATCAACGCGTAAGCAAGTGAATTACGATGAGTTTGTATAATTGTGTGAGACTTTTGGGATTCCTCCCCCAAAGAGCCTCCCAAACTACTGTTATGAATCTGCCAAGGCTTCAAGTTTTGTTCTCCAATGCAGCGTTTTGTGTGTGTTCGTGTGTGCGTGTGTTCAGATGAGACGGCTACTGTCAGTGTGGCATTCAGCCGTCTCCAATACAGCTCCTTAACCGCCGTGGTGTTCAGATTAGACGGCTACTGTCAGTGTGGCATTCAGCCGTCTCCAATAAGGTCGCTCCTTAGCACTAGCGGATCCAGGGGGGGGGGGGGCAGGGGCGTTAGCCCCCCAGATTGCCTGAAATTGACGAAATTTGACATATATTCCACTGTATAGGGAAATCCATAGATAACAGGAGACTGTTATCTCCTGTTATCTATGGGAAATCTAATAAACTTTTACTAGGGCATATTTGTCTTTAAACGCGTTCCGTAAGGTACAAGGAAGCCAAATCCGATGAGTTCTTTCAAATTTGAATGAAACTTTGAAATTTAGCCGCCCATGCCCAGGTTCTGGATCCGCCAGTGCTCCTTAGCCGCCGTGGGGACGTATAGAAACATTGAAGATCAGTTTGTAACATAATGGTAAAATTGTTGTTTCCGCCCCTCTCCCCTCCCTTTGTCTCTGGGCACGACTGTTAAGTAAGACTCGTTCATCTCAAGAGTTCGACTCAGTGTCGATGTCGGTGATATGTTAATTTTGTATTTTGATGATGACTTCGTAGTTCGAGCCGTGTTTCGCAGTGCTCGTCAGAAGCACAATATGATAACGGTCGAACTGACTGAATTGTGATCGTTTCCCTAAAGAAAATACAGTGTCAAAAGAGAAGTTCTTTTTGTTAATTCGTTAACTGCGTGAACGATAAGCATCCATAAATTATTTCAATCTTTGTGGACTTCAATTAATATCAATGCACTTGAATTTAAATTTGAAACAAAAAATCACTCATTTATTTGCCGAAAAATTTCCAGTTAAATTATTGAATAAGATATACGTTTCTCATACCTCTCATTTGGGTTTAC
>VOPJ01000790.1:0-29542 GCA_014673585.1 Semibalanus balanoides
GCAGCGTTCATCTGCCGCCCAGCGGTGGTCCCATTACACCAAGCAGCGTTCATCTGCCGTCCAGCGGTGGTCCCATTACACCAGGCAGCGTTCATCTGCCGCCCAAGCGGTGGTCCCATTACACCCGGCAGCGTTCCATCCTGCCGCCCAGCGGTAGTCCCTTTACACCAGGCAGCGTTCATCTGCCGCCCAGCGGTGGTCCCATTACACCAGCGGCACAACATCCAGCCGCCATACGTCAGCGCCTGCCGAAAATTTAGGTTTTAAACTGAACTCAGTTTGCAGATCGCCTGTTGACATTCTAATGCATGGCCGGTATAATAGCAGGCTAGTTCGAAAGGTCGAACGCTGCTCCGTTTGTTCAAGACGAGCTTTAACGGGCTCCGTTAGCGTGTCGATCGGTGACTTTTCAGCGTCTCCAAACAACGTTTGACACGGCACGTGATTTGGCTCTATGCAGTGTCGTGTCGGTCGCATGATGCTATTTACCTTTTGCACTGCACTGATTTTCTGTAAGTTTTTTTTTTTTTTAATAAATTTACGTCCGAATGTTTTTGAATGGATGGCTTTCCGAGGTCAGGACCCGCGCTAAGCAGAGCCTGTTCGCTGTCCTGCACCCACCACCCGATCGCGCGCAATTTCCTGTCTGCGCCGGCAGGAATTTAGAGACGAACACGTTTACGTGCCCGACAGTAACCTAGGACACGGTCGCCCGCTCGCTTGACGTCACCTGCTTGAGTGCGACCGCCTGTCACCGGCCGCAGCCACTCAGTCAGGAGCAAATAGGGAGCGCGAAGCGTGAATCCCAGGCTGCCACTACTGAGACAGGTCAGAAGACCAGCGCTCTCCCACTGAGCTACAGAGGCGGACTGTAGGAAGTTGACCGTCGATGTATTTGAAAACCCGCATAATGTATGATGAATAGCGTTTATAGTTGCTAAGATTAATGTTACTGTGTTTCTGTTACTATGATCACCTGTCACCTGTTTCCCGATGTTTTATTCCTATAGGTAATCTCGAAATCTCGTGAAAAAGGAAAGGATGATTGCAGTTGAGTGACAGTGCTACACCGAGTCCATGTGATCACATCTGATGAAGAATTACACAAAATCCAGATAACGCTCCGCCAAATGACAAAATCTCAGCGCCCGCCACATTCAAAACCCCGATTCAAGACGTGGTTCTGTGACTCAGATCCACTATATTGTTTAGCATAAGGGCACAGGCGAACATGAGGATACCAGGTAGAAGGCCCGAGGCCGTAGACAAGGCATTTGGTCTTGTATGCTCATCAATCCCTCCAGCGTCGCTCCCAGGGCGAGGAGCTCAGCCCGAGTACTAGAGCAGAGGTAACCCGCCGCGACGCGGACATACCGGGTGTTGCCGTTAGGCAGGTGGAGGGTACACTCTCTTCCTCCGTTTAGGACGCCGCCGGTCGCCGAACCGTCCGACCATACCCAGGTGGACTCTGCCGGGAATCCGGCCAGAAGTTCGTCTGCCGCCTCTTGTCTGGTGTCGGGCAGGCGGTCCCAACGCCCACCACGTCAAACCTCCAGCCAGATAGAAATATCCGGGGAGTAGCACCACAGCGGGATGGCGAGGTGAAGACGCTCCTCGACTCTGATGGGTGAGTCGGCGTTGGCGACCATGATGAAAGCCTCGCGGGCGCGGTCCCTCCAGCCGGACGTGGTTGACAGGCGCCGGGCGGACGCCGCGACTGCCAGGGCTCTGAGCGGGTCTTTCTCGGGCAGGGAGGCCGACATGCCCACCATGCAGACCGCCAGGACCGCGCGGCACTTAAGGGAGGTAGGGAGCCCCGTCTCCGCCATCAGCGCGTGTACCGGCGTACAGACCGGGCTACCTGTGACCACGCGACCGAGCTGAGGGCCGGGGCTCTCAGGTCTCGGTTGATCAGCTCCAGGTGTGACGGCGAGACCGTAAGCAGCCAGGCGGAGGCCCCCACCGCGTGCTCCAGAGCTCCTCTAATGTAGCCGTTCGCTACCACTCTGAGCTGTCGTTCGCCGGGTCTCCAGCTCCTGCCGGTCATCTGTCGCAGGTGAACGATGCGGTGCCTCACTTTCTTGCGCAGGCCGGCGCAGTGCTCCCCGCAGTGCAGCAGGCGGTTGAAGGTGACGCCGCCGGCGACCTCGGACAGGTGGCCGGCTATTGTGCTGTCTCGATCCGCTGAGCATGCTCCGCCTTGGAGAGAAGGCGCCAGGAACTCTGCTGGCGTTTCAGCCTGTGTTTCGCCTGCAGTCTCAGGATCTGCCTCTCTGGGTGGTGAACCTCAGCTGAACGTGCTGACGTTCTGGGAAGAAAAATAATAACATGGTGCTCAAGACTTTGTCATACATTTTTTCAATATAAATTTAGTCTGAATGCTTTGCATGGGTGGCTTTCAGAGGTCAGGACCCGCGCTAAGCAGAGCTTGTTGCGCTTGTCCTGACCTCACCACCCGATCGCGCAATTCCTGTTAGCCGGCATAATTTAGAGACAAAAGTTGTATGTGCCCGACATACCTGAACACAGTCCGCCCCACTCACTGACGTAACCTAGCATTGAGTGCGACTGCTGCCACCGGCCACAGGCCATCCCACGGAGCAAATAGTGAGCGCTAAAGTGACTCAAACCCGGGCTGCCACTACTGGGATAGGTGAGAAGTCCAGCGCTTTCCCACTGAGCTACAGGAGCGGACTATGCATAAAAATGGCATTTGGCCTGTTTCCTGTAGCACCTCTAACCTCCTCAAAGTTACTCCAACTGCAACTGCTGTGTTAAAGGATGCAACTGGAGCAAGTTGGAGCAACTTGGAAGAGGTTAGACGTGCAACAGGAACAGGCTCATTGAAAGATACGGTGAGTTTGTTAATTGGCTCTGCCCTATCACAGGCTTTTAATATTGTTGTACGCTACTCAGGCAAAACTCAGTCTGTCTGACTCTAAGTACCTGGGTCAGGAGAGCGCTACTCTGAAAATCTGACCCACCCTGACAAAATGGTTTGAGACACTCCGGCACTTGCTATTTGCTCCTGGTGGTGATAACCTGATGCCTGTGGCAGCGTCTGATCTCAAAGTCAAATGATGCTAGCGAGTCAGGCAGACCATTCTCAGCTGTTAAGCTACATTCAAAAATAATATGAAAAAAAAGAAACTGTCTGTCTGTCTGTCTGGCTGTCTGGCTGGCTGGCTGGCTGGCTGGCTGGGTGTCTGTATGTCTGTCTTTCTGACGTACGTCTGTATCGGTGGCAGGTCGGTTTCCGCTGCCGCCCATCTACTGCATGCTGTGGACGCTGCTGGACGTGCTCTTCTGCACCGCCTCCATCATGCACCTCTGCACGCTCTCCGTAGACCGCTACCTCAGCCTCAGCTTCCCGATGCGGTTCGGCCGGCACAAGACGCGGCGGCGCGTGCTGCTGAAGCTGGTGCCCGTCTGGCTGCTCTCGGTTAGTCAGAGCGTGCCGCTGTGTCTCATCTACGCGCGCGACCCCCAGGCCGTGCTGGTGGACGGCGTGTGTGCCGTGCCCGAGCCGCTCTTCCAGCTTGTCGGCAGCGTGGTCTGCTTCTACATCCCGCTGCTGGTGATGCTGGTGACGTACGCGCTGACGGTGCGCATGCTGCACCGGAAGCAGATTGAGCTGGGGTCGCCGCCGCGCGTGAGCCCGCCGACGGTGACCACGCAGATGGTGACCTCAGCCGTCACGCATCGGACGCTCGGGCCGCTCAGTGCGCGCTGGTGGAGGACGCTGCTCGATCGGCTCAACACCAAGTGTCCGCTTGAGGAGATGGAGTGCACCGACTTCAGTGTGTGCGCCACAAACTCTGCGTACGCGTCTGTGGCGACCAGTCGGCGCCTGATGGTGCGTCCCGGAGAGCGTGATGCTGAGAGCTACGGCACGTTCGCCGGACTGCCACAGAGGTCGCTGGACGAGGGCCGTGCTCGCAGCGATACGTTCGCCGGACTTCCACAGAGGTCGCTTCGCCGGACTGCCACAGAGGTCGCAGGACGAGGGCCGTGCTCGCAGCGGCACGTTCGCCGGCCTGCCACAGAGGTCGCAGGACGAGGACCGTGCTCGCAGCGACACGTTCACCGGCCTGTCCACAGAGGTCGCAGGACGAGGGCCGTGCTCGCAGCGGCAGCGTGTGCCAGCTGAGCCGGCCGGCGGCGGTGGGGACGTGGGAGGTGACTCGGCGACGCGGCCTCTCGCGCTCAGAGCACCATCTCAGCTCGGCGGCCGGCGCGGCGCTGCTGCGCGCCAGCAGTGCCAGCTCGCCCGGCTCGGCAGACTCGGTGCTCAGTCTGCACTACCAGACGCTGGAGAGCCCCGCGTCTCCGCCGGCTCAGCTGGTGACCTCTCTGAGCCCGGACGGCGGCGGCGCCGCGGTGACGGCCGTGGCGAACGGCTACACGCTGCCGGTGCCGACGCTGCCGGTGCCGACGCTACACGGCCGCGCGGCCTCAGCGCCAAAGGAACGTTCGCTGCTGGTGCGGCTGCAGTCAGTGCGCAGTCCGACGCCGCTGCAGCGCACAGCTGGTCCGCTGAGGGCCACCTGCCGCGCTGGCAGCCGACCCAACGTCCGCGCCGAGCAGAAGGCCACCAAGGTGCTCGGCATCATCTTCTTCACGTTCGTGCTGCTGTGGTCGCCGTTCTTCATCATCAACATGGTCCTGCCACTGTGTGTGCCATGTCGCCGCTTCATCACGGTGAACGTCATCAACTTCGCCACCTGGCTCGGCTACATAAGCAGTCTGGTCAACCCTATCTTCTACACGCTCTTCAACAAGACCTTCCGCAACGCCTTCCTGCGCATACTCAGATGCCGGTGAATGTAACTTCGCCGATTGATTGTGCTGACTGCGCTCGTAGTGTATAACGAACGATGTATCATATTTTTCCAAATGTGTACATGCCAGTTGCGCCATGAATTGCTGGTACGCTGTTTGATAGCTAGTCGCGTATCGACGAAAAACGCTATTATTGGAAGCAGAGAGGCGTTCCGTTTATTTTGCTTTGTTTTTGGACACGGTAGACCTCCGTTGGGCTTACTTTCTAAGGGGAGATATGAAAGCCAGCCCAACGCCGACGTCATAGATGAGAGCTCAGTATGTTCCTGTGACGTCAGAGGTGGGAGTTGAGTATGTTCCTGTGACCTCAGAGGTGGGAGTTGAGTATGTTCCTGTGACCTCAGAGGTGGGAGTTGGGTATGTTCCTGTGACCTCAGAGGTGGGAGTTAAGTACGTCCCTGTGACCTCAGAGGTGGAAGTTGAGTATTTTCCTGTGACCTCAGAGGTGGGAGTTGAGTATGTTCCTGTGACCTCAGAGGTGGAAGCTGAGTATGTTCCTGTGACATCAGAGGTGGGAGTTGAGTATGTTCCTGTGACGTCAGAGGTGGGAGTTGAGTACGTCCCTGTGACGTCAGAGGTGGGAGTTGAGTACGTCCCTGTGACGTCGGACGAACGCACCGATCTCGTTACTCTATTACTCTATATACGTTATACGTTACTTGTTACTCTATATGATCTCGTTACTCTATGGGCTGTGGCCAACAAGTTGCAATGCACACTCTGGTCAGTCTAGTGTGCTTCCGTAGCGCACTGTATGTTTGATTATGTGCAACATTCCAATGCATGGTGCATCTACTTTTATTAGTTTTATGTTGGAAATTGCTTTAACCGTCCTGTTTTAAGGACAGGGTTAAGGGTAGTGTGCGGTGTGCCTACTCACATCGCTCATGTGCAGTTGCTGACACTGGTCTATAAAGCATATTTTTGAATTTAGCACTACATCATTTATCCAGATTCATTCTAGTTGGTGAGATATTTCAAAGGCGCCAAACTCAGTATGGAATCACACAATTATCGGTAGACGCCAGAGAGGAACTCGCTACTAGAAACATTGCACTAGCGATTACAACGCTGGCATAAATCGTGTGGAGCTGGCCATTAGAAAACAGCTCGTGCGCGCTGATAGCAGCTGCGAACACAGCCTCAGTGGCCATTTTATATTGTTCGTATGGAAATAGTTAATAGTATTGCCTTAAATACGCCATTCTGGATAACATCTTCTTTTCTCTGTGATCTGTCTGTAGTGGTGATCACTTATGGATATATAACAAATCGATATGCAAAATAACATGTGTGACCTGGGATCTGGTGCCATAGTGTGTGACCTGGGCTCCGGTGCCATAGTGTGTTGTTGACCTGGGTCCGGTGCCATAGGTGACCTTGGCTCTTCGGGTGCCATAGGTGTGACTCTTGGGCTCCGGTGCCATAGTTTGTGACCTTGGCTCCGCGCTGCCATAGTTGACCTTGGCCTTCCGGTGCCATAGTGTGGAGCGGCTGGCTCCGTGCCATAAGGTGTGTCACTGGGCTCCGGTTGCCATAGTTGTGTGTCCGGGCTCCGGTGCCATAGTGTGTGACCTGGGCTCCGGTGCCATTAGTGGTTGTGACCTGGGCTCCGGTTGCCATTAGTGTGGTGGCACTGGGCTCCTTGTGCCATATTGTTGTGTGAATCTGGCTCCGGTCCATAGTGTGGTTGACTCCTACTATGGATTTCAGACCAGTGTGAAGACCCCGTTTTGGGTGATAATTGTTAACCTGGCGCTTGACCTGTGGGTCTGTTATATGAACGCACTGACAGGGAGGGGGGCAAATATTTGCCCCCTTCGTTATCTCCTCGGAACCGATGATCGCAGCGAGACGCAAGCGGTGTTCGAAATCCACTCATCAAGGACGTATCTCAAGGCATACTCGATTTTTCTTTTAAATCAAGGTCGTCATATCAGGTCAAGTCAGGTCAAATGTTTCAAAAACGAGACATTGAGTATGGACCATACTTTCCATCCGGAGGAATTTTATTGCGACCATTTGATCACCAAAGTGTCCCACAAAGGTATACCACCATCCCACATGATTCATTTTTTTCATAAGGTCAAGAGTCAAGGGGGGGGAATTAGGTCCACAAAAGATCACATCCGATAACAATTTTGATCATGCAACACATGTTAATGGGAGATTTTGCATCATATCGCTTAAAAACAAATGAATAAATAAGTGTAACAAAACACCAATCGGAGCTCATTTAATGAAAGAAAGTCAAAGCTGAGGTCAAACTCAGGTCAAATGAGGTCAAATGTTTTGATTGATAAATCTTAACAAAAAGGGGCATGTTTATAGCCCAGTTTAATCTCAGAAATACATCTCAGCTGACATTTAGTCGTCACCTGTATCATGTCAAAATAAGCCAGAAAAACGCAGTTTTAAAATATTACGTTATCAGTTACCATTCCTAGGTTTTCTTAGTAAAAATGGTGCTCTTTATTTGAAACTTGGCTTTTATATTATTTTAACACTTTTCTTGTACATACATACATATATTTTGATATTTTTGCAACACATTTTTTTTAATGTCAAAATTTTGATATTTTTGTCTGTTTTATAAAAATTTATATGTCTGTCTTAATCTGGTTCGATTCCAGTTTATCTTTTATTTACTACCTTTTCACAGTTTTTTAAAGTTGTTGTGATTGTATTGCTAAATTCGAGTTTAGTTCGATGTGCTTGAAAGGCCATCACTAAGTCAAAAATGTTGATATTCTTTTGAAATTTGGTTTGTATGTTGCTTGAACACCACTCTTTCACATGTATTCCGGTTTTTGATGTGACACAAAAATATATTTTTGGGGGTAAAAAAAAGTTAAGAAATAAGAATACATCTGGTAAAACTCAAAATTTTAGAAAATGTGAGGTATTTTATACTTCATGCAATTTGCTATCTTTGCATTTTTGTGTTTTTAGTTTATTCTAAAATGTAACCATTTTACAGCTGCTTAAAACTTGAGTGATTTTGTCGCTAAATTCAAGAAACGTGACGTCACAAAACAGTGCATATCTAACCCCCCAAAATTGGAAACATTTGCAAATTTCTCCAACCGATGTTAAATTAATGTGCAGGAAGGTACTGAAAGTTTTAGGTCAATATCTTGAAAGGTTATTGTGTTATCGTGAATAAATGGCAAGGGGCAATATTTGCCCCCCCCCCCCGGTCAAGCGCGGTTTAAGCAATGGCTGAATCCGAAACCAATTTTCGCAGTCTATTTCGATCCAGGCGCCGATTTATGTCCGTATAGTCTGTTAACAAAAAATCAAAACTTATTGTACTTGTCATCGACTAGTAACGTTAAGATCTGCTCGGTAGACCTATTCCACAGTAGAGGCTACCATGACGTAGGTTGTGACCTCAAAAGCACGTGCTGTCTTATCGTCATCGTCGTCGGTAGTCACGTGCTGTTGAGGTCACAACTCACAACCTACGTCACGGTAGCCTCTCCTGTGGGGTCACTGGGAATTGGTTTACGGAGCAGATCTTAACGTTACGAGTCAACGACAAGTACCACAAGTTTTATTTTTTGTTAACAAACTATATGGACAGAAATTGGCGCCTGGGCTGAAATAGACTGTGCGAAATTTTGATTCGGATTAGGCCAATCCTTAACAAATTATCGCCAAAAAATGGGGTTTCACGCGGACTGAAATTCATTCCATAGTAGGCTCCGGTGCCACAAGATGTGACTTAGGCTCCAGTGCCATAGGGTGACCTGTGCAGTGGTGAGTCGTCGGTACTGAATGTCGGTAGATGTGCTCGCTAACTCGCTTATCGGTATGTGAGATGTATCGGATGCTAACAGATAACCTTATGAGTGTGCTCGTTAGCTATAAAGCTCCATATTGAATACGGACATAACATGCGTAAGCCTGGGTACAATAGACAGTGATGAGACCCATTCGATCCTCATATGCAGTGCTTCAAAAGGGCTGAAAACTTCAACAACAGGAAATGTATCACATCACTTTAAGGCCAATTTTCTATGCATTCAGAAGAGCATCAGCCACTCTTGTCGCTGAGACGTGCCACTGACGTCATCATCATGACGCTGAGACGTACTGCTGACGTCATCATGATGCTGAGATGAGATAAAGGATGAGACGAGGAGGGTTGCTCAATCAATTGCACTGTGCAGTTACAGCACACCTGGCGGCCGACAATACACTGTTCAAAAATCACTAGCCAATTTTCGGAATGAGGGCATTCAACAAGTTCTTCCCTTGCTCCTCGTCAGAGGATAACAGGAAATTATCAGTCAGAGCCCTGTATGTTAAACAGGGTCCGTGTTGAATAAATGCATACACGCCGAAGCATAATATAAACAACGCCTTAAAGAACCAGCACCATGCTTACAACCTAGTTTTGTCAATGTTAAAAAAGCAGACACAGCCTAATCATGACGTATCCGCCGACGGCTTGTTCCTGACTGTAGGGCGGTTAATAATAATAAAACAAATCCATAGGTGGGGGGGGGACTTTTCCCATTATTTCGGGTGTTACGAGTCCATTGGCACAAACCAATTAAAATCAAAAAATTTATAGGGGTCGCGCATCGAGCTTGAAATTTATAATTTTTGGGAAAAATAGCACAAAATCGACTAATTTTCGTTCAACTTTCTGACCATTTCCTCATAGGTTTGGGTGACTTTTCCCATTATTTCAGGTGTTGCAAGTCCATTGGCACCCAAATATTAGCAATCAAAAAGTTTCTAGGGGTCGTTCATCGAGCTTGAAATTTTCTCAATTTTTGGTGAAAATAGCACAAAGTCAAAGTCAAAGATTTTCTTCCAACTATGTGACCATTTCCTGGTATCATACACGTATGAAACATTGCATACAGATGGCTTTTATCCTCCCTTTAATATATATATATATTATACTATATCAGTTATATGATTATATATATTATATGTATATATTCTATTATTGCCCCTTACTATGTTCCTTTTCTGGAATGGATCTTGTCATCTCAAGTCTAACGTGTACAGAGTAGGCCCGTTCATAAGGAACATCCTAGCATAGGCCGCGCATTGGTGAACATATACTGCGATACCAGTATCCAGCTCCCACTCGTGCCTTCTATCGCCCACACACTCGAATGGTGGAGGAATACATGTTGATTTCAATTGCAATTTTCGAGGTCAGCGACAGGTACCGCCGGTCCCATAATATTTAGTAAGTCGGCATAGATTTGATGCGCTGACCTTTGTAGTCCATCTCATAGTGAGTGTGGCAAACGTGGGACCCAGGTACCAGTCTCTAGACGCAGTCTGGACCCAGTTGGTCCAGACTAGGGTCCGCCAAATGCATAGCCTGGGGGCACAGATCTTGGGTCCAACTTATGTTTCAGCTGGGTTATTAACGACGAAAGTAGGAGAGCCAGCGCACACGTGACGAGGACAAGGTTTCTTTGTTGCTTTGGCCAATTCTTAAGTGTTCGTGTATTCTGCAACTGCAATGAGTAATTTTTACTTGCATTTGTAGGGTTTGCAGATTTGCCAATATTAGTTGCGAGACAACATTTTGGGCTCAGGTGGGTTCCACTGGGGTCCAAAACTTGCCCTTGCAATTGGGTTATAACTGGGTCCATGTTTTCAGGCAGTTTGGTAACGGTCGGGTTTCTGGGTCCCGAAGAGTATGTTAAGCTTTTTGCACCTCTGAAGATTATGCATCAGGACGGATGTCACACTAGTTAAAAGCATGTTGCGCGAACTGAAATACAACTATCTTTTGGGTGGGCTGGTGCGATGAGCGTCATTGCAGGTTGTTGCTCACCGAGACCATTGACGGCATTATTGATACCACTTGCCGTTGACTGCAGACTGCGACGATCAATCGACTTCTAACAAACAGGCTGTCTGCATTGCATCTGTTTAATCATCGATGTTAACTTGTGCGAAGTCAGCGCGGCCTACGCAGGTAACAGAGTACCGCGTTGTAACACGTTGCTGAACAATCAAGTTGGAGTTTTACGCTTTTTAAAACAACGTTGCGAAACGTTGTGAATGTTGTGAAAGACATAAGTGGTGTAAACGGTGTCTTGCTTAAACGGTTACAGCAACGGTTGCATCGTTACGAATGTCACAACATTGTTCTAGTACTTGAGAAGAACAGCTCGCAATAAGTTACAATTATCTAAATTGAGCATATTCACCATCTTACCAAGATTAATTATCAGCCACGTACCTAAGTCACGTTAGCTATGCTTGTCAAAAGTAACGTTGTAACAACGTTGTTTCAACGTTTTGTCGCGTCACAAGGTACGTTTTGACAACGTTCCTGGGAGTCTACAAAATTACATTATCACAACGTTGTGTAGCTGTGTTGCATCCTTGTCACAACGTAGCGACAACGTCAAATTGTTAGCTGGTTAATGATGCTGTACTTGTAGACGATCTTGCAGCTGTACTTTGTCCATCGTTACAGAGTTCAAGAAGTCTGGAATCAACTTGTCGCTCCCCTTTCGGTGACATCATTTGTCGCATTCGAATTTCGAACACTGAACAAAGTAATTGAGTTTGACATACTCGTCGCTACTGTTCCACTCCCTTGCCGGGAGCAGCAGCAAAGTCGGTTCACAGATATTCACCTGATTAAGATGAACCAAGAGCCCTCATCGACGAGGTCGGGTATAGCCATGTAGCTTACTGGACAACGTCATTGTCCAGGAAGCTTCACGGCTATACCATACCTCGTCGATGAGGGCTCTTGGTTCATCTTCAATCAGGTGAATATCGAGTATGTAAAACTCAATTACTTTGTTCAGTGTTCGAAATCCGAATGTGACGAATGATGTCACCGAAAGGGGAGCGACAAGCTGATTCCGGACTTCTTGAACTCTGTAACGATGGACAAAGTACAACTGCAAGATCGTCTATCGACAAGTCAACACTCATATTAAACAGATGCAATGCAGCAGCAGTGTGTAGAAGTGGTATTGATCGTCTTACGCAGACAGTCAACGGCAGTTAAATAATGCGTCAGTGGTCTCGGTAAGCAAAACTGCAATGGTTAACGTTAAACTAGTGGTTGTGGACTAAGGTCAGCGCTCATCTATGCAGACTGTACTAATGATTGTGACCTGCGGTGACCTGTCCTGACCTCGAAAATTGCAATCGAAACTACATGTATTCTCTAGTTTTAAGTTAATTTTTTACATAGTTTTAAGGTCATTTTTCGCGTTCTAGTCGAAAAACAGCCATAAACATGTGTTACAACTCCTAATAACCGTTATCTGCAGTTTGACCTCGTGACCTCGGATGACCTTGACCTGACCCAAGATAAAAGCAGCTTAGAATGGTAATTAGAAGTGTTAGATGAACGAACCACGCCGATTTATCAACGCTTTATGCGTTTAATATCGCATTTTTGCGCGACAATTATTCCATCAACCGGACTTTGATGACACGGCCAAACATTTGTTTATTTTGCTGTTACCTGTAACGTCATTGGTGACCCTGAGGTCAACACAAATCAGTTTCCTTCTGCAAATTTGACAGGGCTATCAAATGCCGTTTACATTTTTCAAATCGGTCCAGTAGTTCCGGAGATCAGAGGCCTCCTATAAATAGCCCCCAGTAACTTCGCGTTAATGAAGTATAAACCCCAGTAAAAGCGGGTTAACTCTCGCGCCCCACTGGGGTGTTGAACACGCCCCCCCTGCAATGTTTTATCAAGATAACGAAAAAAGGCGGCGCGTAGCAGCCGCCTAATTTGGCATAACTATTCACCTGATTCTTTCCCGGACATTTGCGAAATTTAAGTTCGTGTCAGGTTTCAGGTCAGGTCACCAGGTCAGGTACGTGACCCTACCTACAAAAACTTTGCGGGTCGTGGGCCATAACTTACAGTTTTAAGGGATCGATATTAGACTTTCAGGATTCATTAAGTCAATTAAGTATCCACAAAATGTATATTTTGGATTTTTGTATCGGCTGACCTTAGGTCGGGTCAATTTTGGCGGATCTCCCCATTATAAGTCAATGGGACATAATCAAATGCTTTCTTTGTCGACGATATCAGTCCATTTCCTTCTGGATAATGTTTATAAATCATAGTGATATAATGGGGCTGTTCCAGCGCTCTTAAACCGGGAATAGGTTGAGGCGGACCAAGTGGAGGTTCGGTGGCATGCGGTGCGCGCGGAAGACGGGTAGAGAATCGGTGGATTAATCAGCTGTTGGCTTATTTGTTTGGATCGAAAGTTGACCATTTGTATTTACTCAAAATTTTGCGTTTTGCCGTAACGTGTCCGGGAAATTAATGAGGGTATTTGGAACACCGTGAGTTTTGCCCAAAGATCATAACATCGGTAAATTGAGTACGGTAAAAGGCAGCTCAATCTGTTCAATGTAGACGCGTCACTTGTTCCCAAAAAAAGCTGGCATAAATATATCTACAGATTTTATCGCTAAAATAATGGTATTGGCTATTCACAACAACAAACTGTGTTCTTCGCCAAAAATGTTTACAATAGTTTGCAACTGGCGCGCCACAAGTGCCGTCAACCGGGCCTAATCCGCCCGCCGAGCGGTTGAGGTTTTGCTCAACCGGTTGAGGTTCGCGGAGGGTCAACCGATTTCAGTTGAGGCGCGGGAACGACCGGTGGAGAAAACGAGCCTCAACCGGAATAGGTTGAGGGCGCTGGAACAGCCCCTATGTTGATCCAAGTGCAGGTTTTGCTCAGGGGAACATAACGGGTGGCAATCTGAGGTCATCCGAGGTACCCAACTCCTTTCGTCAATAACTCTGGCCATATGAAGATAGAGACTGGCAACCTTTCACCAGTGTGTTTTGTCTTCGTCAGATACACATCTACTGATATGCAACGTGACCAACTTGGGTCACAACTTGGACGCTTGACCTGAGGTCATTTTTTTTAAGTTGCCTAACATGATCAAATTTTGACATATTTCAAAGCGCCCTTGAGAGACAGACCGATTGGCGGTAAACAAGTATGGCGTTTAGTGTCTGTTGGTTTTTAGGTAAGAAGTTATTTCAGATTTTTTTTTTTGCCAAAATCAGCTTTTTTTACTTTAATGACCTCTAGAGCTTAAACTACTTGACCTGAAGCGTCAATTTTGAGACATACATGCGATGCAAATTTAAATGGGCTAGCGATTAGTTTTTTTTGAAACGTTTGTTTTCTAGGATAGCATAGTTTCGAGATAATTTTGGGGGTTTCCTGGGCGATGTCCTAACCCTTGAAAATTTTGACCTTCCGGATGACTCCTAGTGACCTGAGTTTTGACGTGAACGGAAAAAGTCTGAAATAGTTTCCGAAATGATTTTTGATAACGGTTTCGAAACAATGTTTTTGTTTTGGTCTTAGTGCCATGGGAGCCGAGTTTTAAGAGGGGGGTGTTCAAAACCCCCAGTCGGGCGAAGGAAATGCGAGGCCCAGTAACAGGCGGGTTAATACGGCATCTACCACACCCACCTGATGCTGCCAAGTGAGACCTGTCTTTTGTTGGGGGGGGGGGGTCCGGCGAAGGGGCACAGGATAGAGAGGACGGTGGTCCGCCGTCCGGGGGTATTTGGGTAGGACGAGGGAGGGAGGGACCTGGGGCTAAAGGGCCTGACATTGTGTTGACGTCGTCTAGAGAGACTGTTCGGATAATATACGTTTTACTGCAATGATTTTTTGGAAATACACTATGGCATCATTTAAAATTGAAATGAAATAGTATGCGTTTATGCGGTATGCCCTCTATCGCTTCATGCGAATGAATGTACACAATTTCATCTTCCTGCGTCGCATTGTTGTCTAATTTTAGAGGATGAACATTTTGGGCTCCTCGCACTCACACGCGCTCACATTACTAAGAACAAGCGCCAATGAAAACATTCTATGGGTGGTAGTGGTCACGGCACATGTAAGAAACGTAGCTCAGGATGCTTTAATAGTTAGCAACGAAGATGATCCAACAATCTTTAACATGAGTACACCCTAAAAGAGTCAGTGGCATCCTTCACGTGTCACGCGCGACATGTCCTCTTTTGACCCATGTGTTGATCAAATCTATCCCGACACAAATGTGTAAAGGTGTGACTTGATAAGGACAAAGACTGGAATGCAGTGCTCCTTACGGATGTAAAGATAGGACTAAAATCTGTCAGATTTTGCCCATTGGTCCTATTGGTACCTTTATGACTTGCAGTTGCGACAAATTAGTGTCCAATCCAGTTACTACAGTTATCTATGTATGTACACAATACACATGCACGATTTGGATGACATCCGGGTCATTGACATAACCTCAGAGGTCACCTATCAACCCATGACCTCAAACTCGGGAAACATCGGCTTCCTCTCATGGCATGCGACACGTTCGTTTTTTAATCGAAGCTTTAGCTCAATTAGAAGCAAAACGCCAGGGGTCATATCCCACCACCCTGCACGGTTACGTAGGTATCAGAACCTGCATTGGCGAAGTTCAGGGCAGCAAGGAAACGAAAAAAATAACTGCAGTTGTTAGCTCCAGACTGACAGACGCACTGCTGCAAACAAGATACAATTTATTTTTGCAACAGTTGCGGAAAAATAAAGTGTTCGAGCAAAGTTATTGCTCACGAGCATTCCCGGAAGGCAGACATAATTCGATTTATGTCTTGTAAACAACATCACGTAGAGAAGAGCCTGACCATTGGTCAGCAGGCTCTGAATTGGTGGGGCACTGGGGCTACTTTCCGAAAGGAGGGTAAACAGTTGGAGAGTGAAAGCCACAGCTGGATATTACTGGGATGTTGAGTGTATTTTATATACTTTGTAATCTAAATATGCGTTTGCATACTAGTCTTACAGGATAATTTGACCAGCATCAGATAATATTACATGGCAGATGAGGAGGCTGTAAAATGTTATCAATGACACTTAAACGTTCCGAAACACCACTCACGTTCCACACCTTGACATTATTACATAGAGTATTATAATTTGTTTGTCGAAGGAATTCGAACATAAGGTCGATAAGATCTGGGTGTTCGTCACCCAGAAGTGTTGGCAAGTTGAGCTGAAGATTGCTTACAACAGGATCAATAAAAACGCAGCCTCATAGTATGTAATATGTTAATGAAAAAAATGAATCAAAGATACAGCAGTTTCCTGACGTGATGATGGGCTACGCCCGAAATTTTGGTCTCTTTTGACTTGTTTTCTCATCGACATATTAAATAATATCACGCTGCGTTTTGTATTGATTCTGTTTTACATAATAAGCCTCCTGTATAATTCAATGCAGTTTTCATGATCCATGTAGTCTACTGTTTTAACGTTTGGCGTTGCGTATGGGACAGTCGATGTGCCAGTGTTGAATACTATATATCTCTCATGATCGCAACAATGACAGCATGAAGGAGGCGAAAGTTTTTCGATAATGTGATAGTACGTTTTTTGCGCGCTACTTTTATTTTGTTTTATCTTCTATCTTGTTGGCTTGATAACATATTTTTAACTTTATGCATAATTCTATGGAAATGATAGTGCCGAGAGGCGTCTCATTCATGTTAGCGAAGATTGAGCAGCTGCTTATGGATGCGTATACGTAGGTTGGCAGTCGGACCTTCCGGTCAGGGAGCTAGTAAAAAGTGTCATCATGATACATAAAGCGGGCGCCAGTGACCCCACCTACCAAACAGTTTACGGTCGTGCCATGACCACAGTTTCTAACGGATCGATATCAAACTTTTAGGATTACATCAAGTCATCAGTATCTACAAAATGTGTATCACGGATTTTTTTTTATATTGGTGACCTGAGGTTGGGTTAATTTTGTGACCTCATTATATGCCAATGGATAAATATTCAAATGCTTTATTTCTTACGATATCAGTGCATTTCCTTCTGGACAATGTTATAATAGGATATTATGTATGATCCAATTGTAGGTTTTGCTCAGGGACCCTTACAGGGTCATCTGAGGTCATCCGAGGTCACCAACACCTTTTCGTCAGTAACTCTAAACATAATGAATATAGAGAAGTGTAACTTTCACCAATGTGCTTGTCTCGTCAAGACACATCTCCTGATATGCAACAGTAATGTCAAGTGGTGACCTACTTGGGTCACCACTTGACCTTGACCTGAGGTCATTTTTTATATTGACCTAACATGATCAAATTTGAAATATTTCAAAGCACCTTGACGAGACAAATACGATGGCGCAAACCGTATTGCGTTACCATTATTAGGTTATAAGGTATTTCCGAAAATATATTTTGCCAAAAATCAGAATTTTGACTTAAATGACCTCTAGAGCCTAAACTATTGACCTGAGGTCAATTGTGACAACCTGGGTGCGATTGTAAATTTCAATGGCTAGTCATTGTCTTAGAACGTTTGTTTCTAGATAGCATAGTTTCCGAGTTATTTGAGGGTTTCTGTAGCGTTTGTGTTCGTGCCAAAGCCACAATATTTTTCCGAAAGACTTGACACTTGCAGGATTTCATACGGATATCAGTACCTACAATTCGTTTATCTCGGATTTTTCGTATCGGTGACCAAAGGTCAGGTCAATTTCCTGACCTCCCCATTATAAGTGAACGGAGAAATACACAAATGCTTCCTTTTCATAAAATTTGCATTGGATCAGGTTATTTTTTTCAGAATCATGTTATTTCAGCTCATGATTGATGACCCAGGTGCAATTATCGCTCAGTGATCTCTGCTAGATCATCTCAGGTCATGAGGTCATCAGCATTGTTTTGCTAATGAATATTGGTAAAATAAGATAGAGACAATCAGATGACACCAAAATATTTGTATTGTCAAGGCACGTCGCCCCACATGTAACATGACCTACCTGGGTCATCAAATAACCTTGACCTGAGGTTAAATGTATCAGTTAACCTAAACAGGTCACTATTCATATTAGTCAAAGCGCCTTGACGAGACAAACACGATGACGCCACAAATTATTGCCATATCTTTGTTAGGTGAAATGCTATTCACGAAATACAGCTTTGCCTTTTGACCTATCATGACCTCTTGACCTAAACTACTGACCATATCTAAAACCTGAGGACATGTTGATCGCACTGTTCAAGAGCTTTCGATTCGTTTTTCCGTTTGTTCATAGCTATCATAGTTACTGAGATATTCTGGGGATTCTGGAGCGTAGTCCTAAAACTGGAAAATATGATCTTTGATGACCATGGTGACCTCAATTTGGTCTGATATAAGAAAAGTTTTATATACTTTCGATAGAGCTCGTCTCGGCTATCTAACACCGTTTTTCGCTTGTCGCTACGTTGCGTAATTTTCGAGATCTCACGGGGGGCGGCGGAAATCCCACTACCCTCCTGCAGTCCGTGTTCTGCGGGAAACCCCTGCAGTGCGCGGGTTAACCCTATTCCTGGAGAGATGAAAAGTATACGAATCTGTCGGGGGGGGGGCTTATTTCCCCTTCAGATCTCGGCTGTCATAAGAGCTAGAAACACGATTTTTTGTATATAATTAGGGTCGACAGCAAACTATATTTGCGTTAAATTTTGGTGACCTTAGGTTATATATCGGCAAGATTAAATGACGTCATCAAAATAAATATTTGAAAAAAAATCTTCATGAAACCTCGTCATTATCTCGGAAACTATGTCAGCTAGGAGGAATCAGAAAATGTAATGTAAAGCAGTTTATATTGTTTTTCGACAACATGGTATCAGAAACGACGTCAGGTCAATGTTTTGGGCTATAGAGGTCAACAAATGTTAACAAATGTTTTTCCGCAAAAGTTTGTTCGTTAATAACTTTTCATCCAAGATATATACAGTAAATATTTTGATAACATCATTTTTCTCTCGTCATTGCGGTTCGAATCATATCAATTTTGTCAAATCGAAAATTTGACCCCGGGTCAAGGTCAAGGTCAAGGTGACATAAGTCAGTCAAGTTACATAAGAAAAGATGAGTATTGACGAGATAAATGTTTTGAGACCAGTTGCGAGTCTCTATGGTGTTCCTGTCACGAGTTATTGATAAAAAGTGTTCGTGACCTTGAATGACCTTTTAAAAGGTCACTGACTAAAAATTGGAACCTGGTCATCAAGAAAGGCCTAATATTACATGATACTGAAATTATTGGATTGATATATTGTGTTTAACCTTTATTTGTCAGTTTTCACCATATTTTTATATTGGAAGGTTAGCATTTGACTTGACATCAGGTCATTACATTTTTAGATAGCGACCTGAAACATTCAAAACATATTTATTTGCATGTTTTCTCTTACATATATTCCGGTTTTATTAAACCTCTCGAAAAAAACTTGTATAATTTTGAAAAAAGAAGGGAAAAAAATGTTTCGAAATTCACAATTTTGAAAATTCGAGATTGTCATCTGAAAGAAAAATCCATTCTCTACCGATGACTGTTTTTGCTAACACTTCCCTTCAACACACAACTTTCTACGAGTGCTTAACCATGCACAGATTTTGTGTCAAAACCGCCGAACACGCTCCCCTAACAACTGTCATGGACCCCCTCCTAATCACTTAATTTGGGAAAAAGTACACCATTCGATGTGCAATGAAATGTTAGGAAAAGTCAGCAAGTTTGAAGATTCTGGGTTGAGTTATAAATGAGCTGTACGCGAAAAACATCAAGGGGGCCGATTCGCCCCCCACCCCCCGACAGTAATAGGGTTAAAGGGAATGTTTTACATTAACATAAGATTTGAGTTGAGATGGCCAAGTTGTTGGAATTCCATGAAATTAAGTTATTGTAGAAGTTAAAACACCCACAGAGGCTAATCGAAAGTAAATTTTGAGTTATGGTTCTTTGACATCTGCAAACAATAAGGCCTAGTCTATTAGGGGTAGCCCCGCTCTTAAGCCGATTGTCTCGTCATCCCTTTTATCAAATGTTGATGAAAGTAGACTTTTTTACATTGGCTTTACATTAGCAATACACCTAGTCATATATATTGCAGCTTGACAGTTTTTTTTTATTTCCAAAAATATCTTCATATGACATAGCTCATCGCCCAAATACTAAAAAACTTAGTTTTTCATGAAAATTGAGCACTGTTTGTAGAACAAATGTCAGAATCGTGTTCGGTAGCAATTACTTCATTATTTTACACCACAAAGCGGGTACATTGGACAACTTTCAGGAAGTGAAAATCCTTTAAAGCAGAAACGCTATGGTCGCGCTACAAGGTCATTTCTCGCCACAGTGCGACCGCGGAACTGCAGCGGCCGCTAGCCGTTATTGACCGTCATACTACTATGCCCCATTCCTCACTGCTTGCCGACCGGGCACCGGCTGTTTTTGAAACGATTCCAGCCGGCAGGGCCGTGTTGAACAGCCGCGTCAGGTAGACGGACCGGTTTGCCGAGCGCCGGGGCGGGCGCGCAGCGCGCACAGTTGCCACTCACCGCGACCGTGCGCACGGACGCCAGACAGTGGTACAAGACGTGCAGCTCGATAATGGAAAACGACAGAAGAAACGGACGACGAAGATCCACGCAGAGAACGTCAGTTCTCTGCGGTGGCCACGCTGTTCCCTTCTACTGGCTGCGAACGTGCAGCAATGCTGTAGAAGGCATTGTTCACATAAGATAACTTGTGTGAAATTGTTAAATGCCTACATTCACAATACAATGACAACCGTAGCTTTCTCACAACTTGTAAGTTTTCCCCATATGCGATGCATGCTATCACGCAGGGCTTCGCATTTAAACGGCGGGTCCACTGCCTCACCAGTGTTCTGTTATGTCCCACGAACTTCCTTCAGGTCTGGAGGTTTATTGGCATGTAAATGTTTATTTTTCACCTCAAACCAGCAGAATAACCAATGACCTTGGAGCACAGGGCTGGTAAAAACGGTTTCGGTGGCGCCGGATCAAATATCGCCGAAACAAAGAGGCTCCGTGACCCCGTGCCCTGATTGGTCCCTATGTGCTGGCTAGGGGCCCATTCGGCATGTTTAGGGTCCTTCTCATTCGCCGAGGGGCCCTTTCTGTCTAGCCAGGTCTACGACTACTACGACATGTCCAGGGGCCAAAAGTAAAACGTTTCTGTGCAGAATAGCGTTTTCGGCCCCGGAGCAAACTTGAAAGAGTATTTTCTGGCGCCCACTTTATGTATCATGTTCGCACTTTTTACCAGCCCTGTAGGAGCTTACCGACAACTTTTTTTTGGTCAGGCTCCACCGATGCATGTGATCTAAAAAGGAAAGTCTTCGGTTACAAGCGACCCATCAGACACCAACACAACACCTCTCCACTCGCTCTCGCTGCGTCCATCACCTGGCGCCCGGGGCCGAGCGAGATCGGTGCTAGAGATGCAAACATCTACACCATTTTTCGATTGTTTAAATTATCGGTTGTTGTATGACCCTAGAATTTTCGACGCTCTCATCGTTGAAGCCTGTTTCTAGAACGGCAGGTTGTCGAGGTCGCCGAGGAGTCGAGGCGATGGAGAATGGTGTCGAGATCAAGTCGCCATAGTCGAGACTGGAGACTGAATGCGAGAGTTGTTGAGGCTCCGGTTGGGCTGTTGTCACTGCGATGCTCCCACTCTCTATCCATGACCTTGATAAGTGAACGTCTTCCACGGCTGCCAGCCCCAGACCCGGCCCCAGTCCCAGCCTCGGTCCCAGCCCCGGTCCCAGCCCCGTCCCCAGCCCCGGTCCCAGCCCCGTCCCCAGCCCCGGTCCCAGCCCCGATCCCAGCCCCGATCCCAGCCCCGGCCCCGGCCCCGGCCCCGATCCCAGACCCGGTCCCGGTCCCGGCCCCGATCCCAGCCCCGGACCCCGGCCCCGTTCCCAGACCCGGTCCCGGCCGGTCCCGCAGACCCGCGCGTCCCGGCCGCGATCCAGACCGGTCCGGCCCCGATCCCAGACCAGGTTAAAGAGTCCCAGCCACGGTTCCCAGCCCCGGCCCCGTCCCGGGCCAGCGGTCCCAGACTCCGGTCCCGGCCCCGATCCTCAGCCCGGAGCATCCGGCCCGATCCAGGACGCCCGGTCCCGCCCCGATCCCAGCTCCGGACCCGGACCACCGATCCCAGATCCGGTCCCGGCCACCGGTCCCCAGACCCGGTCCCAGAACCTGGTCCCTGTGGCTCCGGCCAGCCCCGATTCCCATTATATGACCCGGTTCCCATGCTGGGTTCCCGGTCCCGACCTCCAGCATCCGATCCCAGACCTCGGTCCCGGCCACGGTCCCGATCCCGGTCCCGGGCCACGGTCCCAGATCCTGGCCCCTGGCTCCGATCCTAGCTCCGGTCCCTGGCCCGGGTCCCTCCGGCCTCCGGTCCCGTGCTTGCCGTCCTAGCCCTACCGGGCAGTCTTCCTTGCACTGTATAGCACATTACAGTTAGACTACCGTGAGACCCAGGGGCCTAATCTTACCAAGTGCCGTGATAGCACCAATTTCACTGGCGGATCCAGAAAGTGTTATTTTTGACAGTTTGGGGGGGGCAAATCCCACAAAAAATTTGGCAATATTCTGAAAAACTCATCGGAATTTCGCTTGCTTATGCATCAAATAACTGATTTAAACAAATTTTATTAGTTAAAAGTTGCTTAGTTTTACCGTTTACAAACTCAGGAAATGTGTTCAAATTTTGCGCCGATTTTGGGGTGTTTGGGGGGGCATGGCCCCTTTGGCCGCCCCTGGAATCCGCCCTTGCCCATTTTACCAAATGCTGTAGTATACGGCATCAATTGATGCCCGACCTGCAAAACTGCTGAACTCGGCATCGAACGGGGCCTTCCCTATCATTCAGGTTTAGCGAATCTAGCGACTGAGCTATTTTGACAATGAGCTTAGACAAACCAGATGCCTGGTTCCATACAGGGGTGGATTCAGCCCGCTCGGCTGGGGGGGGGGGGACGTTTCGACACTGGCGGATCCCGACTCTCTCCATGGGACATATGTTTGTGGGAAAAAAGTACCCTCATTTTTTATCTTCGGATTTGGGCTGGTAAACTTATTTTGGCATCCAAGATAAAATAATGCACTTTTGAGGGGAAAATATTTTTTTCCGACAAAAACACAAAAAAATCATGCAAAACACGATATTCGGTAGCATATACACACATAAGTAATAATAACGCTTATTTCATACCAACTCGCAGAGGCGTCACCGAAAATTATTGAGGGGTTGGCTGAACTGACCAAAAAATGAATATCCATTTTGTCTGCGTGTATTTAAGCCTTTGCAGCATTCCGTGTTGTATTTCCGTGTTATAATAGGTTTTTAGTAAGTTAGCGCTGCACGCCATTTTGTCTGGTTTGCCTGACAAAAAAATCAAGTAGAGAATGAGAGACTCAAAATGCTATTCATTCAATTCAGCGTCAAGACGAACCGAAGGCAATTATGATGGTTTCGTTATGACTTCGTTATCGTTATCACCTAAACTAATCTAATTTTACCCTTGGAGCCAATTTAAATATTTATAAAGAAGTCCATCGTCCGAAATCCTCAATATGTTGTGATATTCCGATCATTTTAAGTCAATTTTGGTGATGAAGTTAGCCATTTCGGTGATGGGATTAATTCACTTCCATATAACACTACAGTTTTCGTTTTCGTTTACACCATAGATCACGTTGAAAACGTGCCCACAGACTGAGTTCGACCTGCTGATTCTGAAAATTATAATATCTAGACAGGACACAGAACAGTTTTTGAATTATACATGATTACACAAAAGTTAAAATATATTCGTGCCATACTCTCACAAAATTGCAACACACGACCAGGGTGTTAACTCTTACCACAGAGGTTAATTTGGAAATTTACTCATGCAGGGTGTGTGATAGTTGAGGTTTCAATATCTACACACATGGCAGACAACTGCGTGGTGTGTAAGTGTCGACCACCATCGTATCGTGTGTTCAATACCTACTGTTCAGGCGCACACGAACTCCTGCCCGCTGTGTTGATACCCAATAAACCTGCGTCGTGTGTCACTCGACACACTGGACTGTCTAGACTCCCGTAGAGGATCAGACTGGGAGTCTGAGGTGACACCCTGCTGCTGTTCCAGTGTGTGATTCCAGCCCGGCAGTGGGTCATGATGACGTCACTGGGTCAGGTCAGGCCACGCCTGCTGGCCGTGTGCCGGCGCCTGAGTACGTCCGCCACCGGCAGGGCCGTGTTCCGCTCCCACGCCGACGACATCCAGCCGGCCAACAAGACCGTCTTCGAGATGATCTGGGAGAGACGCCAGCGCTGGGCCAACCAGCCAGCTTTCGTGAGTGGAAATGTACCGAGACACTTCAATGTCGAAATACGCGCCGCTTCTTGGCGGTACAGCAATTTAACTCAGCCTTCACTCAATCCCGCCATGATGTAACTGCTGTCTGAGCGTCGAGATAACTGCTTCTCAACTCTCGCAGATCTGTGGCGTTACCGACAAAACGCTATCGTTTGCTGAGACGTACCGAAACGTTCTGCGCCTGTCCGAGTCGCTCCACCGGCGCGGCTACAGACAAGGGGACGTGGTGGCAGCTGTCCTGCCCAACTGTCTGGAGATGCCCACCCTGGTGCACGCCTGCGCAGCCCGCGGCATCATCACCACCACAATGAACCCGCTGTACAAGGAGGGTAAGACGTACGATATACAGCCCAGGGCATCATCACCATCACAATGAACCCGTTTTACAGACTTTACTATATATATATATATATATATATATATATATATATATATATATATATATATACAACATCAATGTTATAACCAAAACTTTGAGCGTTTATTCAAAAAGTTTTGCAAACCCAATCAAATTAAAATTTTATCATTTTCATAATATCTAAAATTTGCAAGTTACAAAATTTATTTTAAAAATATTTACAAACAAAATATTTATTTTAAGATATTGTCAATGCTGGTACCACCATTGTATGTACCCTGCATATGAGCACTGAGCAGTAAGGTACGACAGCTGATCTGGCGTCCCTACCGTCTGTACAGAGGACATGGTACGTCAGTTGGAGCTGTCGGGCGCGCGGGCCGTGGTGGCTCACCCGTCCTTGCTGGAGACGGTGCGCGCGGCCGCCGCCAGGGTGCCGACCGTCACCGAGGTGGCCTGCACCGGCGGTGACGCGCTGCCAGAGGGCGTGCTCAGTTTCGAAGAGCTGCTGCGGACCGGCCGCGAGGAGACGCCCTCCGTAGACGTGGACCTGCAGAAGGACCCGCTACTGCTGCTCTTCTCCAGCGGCACCACCGGCCTGCCGAAAGCCGTGGCGCTCACCAACTATAACGTTGGCTCCAATCTGCTACAGACGACCCACGAAGAGTTCGCCTGGGAAAAGCTAGGTAACCGCTCAGGCGAGCGTGTGTCTGTTTAAACATGCTAGTGCCCATGTAGGACATACTTTAGTTCTCGAGACAAAGACGGTTCTGTAGTGGACACGCATGTATAATGAACACCAATGTATAGCCGAAGATTGACACATTCGATGGCAAATTTCCTCGATCTGACCATTTCCTCGATCTAACCATGACCTTTTGATTTTGATCTGACCTCTTAAAAGTGTCGAAATACATTTTAGTTTTGATTGAGCCTTCTACAACCTATCTAATGCCGTTTTGCTTGTCGCTACATTGTATGGTTTTCGATATCCTAGGGGGAACCGGAAAGGTATCCGCTGTACCATCAGAGCCAGGTGAGCGGCGCGTATCCCGTCGGTAAGCGTATAGAGCTGTCCAGTCTGTATATCTATTATTCCCGAACGCAGAAGTTAAAATTCATGCCAACATAAGCCAAACTTACCAAAAGCGCTTCAATTGACGTCAGCTATCAAAGCGTGTCGAGTTTCTGCGCTACCAACACATTCCCTGAGTTTCTCAGTTAGTAAGAAATACATTGACTTTAGTAATGACGCCACTTCTATTATAGCTAGTGGGAGGACAGAGAAGCAATGCTATGTTTCTCACGTCTCTATGCCTCTCAAAGAATGCGCCACATGCAGAATGTACGAATGTTGTTTACAAAATGTATTAATTTTGAGCTATTTCCTCTACTTGTTTTTTAATTTACCTAATTATTTTGCTATATATCAAATACTATATTTTTCGCCATTAATTTCACTTCTGTTCAGTATTCAGCCCGTTTCAATTTATTTCTAATGCCTATATTTTACAAGTTATTTGTTATCTTGCTCTTCAAGTCCAGGCAGTGCCGTTGGTTTTGCAGTGTAACATTTTCTCGTTCGAAGAGTGTCACCTCGATTTTGTTAACCAATGTATGCTTCGGCATTGGATCATTGGTCATTTCGACACTCACATCATTTGATGTTTTCATGTTGATGCATATCTGCTTAATCCTATGTTTGGATGCCTTTCCTTTCTTTCATTCGCCATTCAATAACCGATCCGGTTCTGTGATCAGCCGGTCTGGTTCTGTGATCAGCCGGTCTGGTTCTGTGATCAGCCGGTCTGGTTCTGTGATCAGCCGGTCTGGTTCTGTGATCAGCCGGTCTGGTTCTGTGATCAGCCGGACCGGTTTCTGTGATCAGCCGGTCCGTTTGTTCTGTGATCAGCCGGTCCGGTTCTGTGATCAGCCGGTCCGGTTCTGTGATCAGCCGGTCCGGTTCTGTGATCAGCCGGTCTGGTTCTGTGATCAGCCGGTCCGGTTCTGTTATCAGCTGGTCCGGTTCTGTGATCAGCCGGTCTGGTTCTGTGATCAGCCGGTCTGGTTCTGTGATCAGCCGGTCTGGTTCTGTGACATTTGTTTTGTGTCTGATCAGCATTGTTTTTTTTTCAGGTAAAGAGCGTTTCATTGGAGTGTTGCCAATGTTCCATCTGTTCGGCTTGTTTATTAACATCCTGTAAGGGCCATTCGTTGGAGCCTCTTCAATTATTCTACCCCACTTCGAACCCAAACTCTTCCTAGATACACTTAAAAAATACAAGGTAAGGAACAGCAATACCAAGAGCTGCATAAACTGCAACAAACTTAGCGAGTGATGGGTCAGAACTTTGTTCTTCAAATGATGTCTACGTCTTTTCAATTTCAAATTAAACTTTTTGGTATCAAATTGAAACAAGTCAACTGAAAGTTATTATCAGCTATCTTCAAAGCTATACAAGCAAAACAAATACAGTTAAATAAAAAGACTCAACAAGGCGGTAACCGATCTCATTTACATCAAATTCACTAAAACTAAAATGATTCTAATTTGAATGCAACTCAAAAGGAAAGGATCCTAAGGCCTCATTTGAAAGGCTCTGTGACACTCATTTGCTTGATTCAAAACATCGGCTTCCTGTTCCATGATGGTAATTCCCTTTACCCAGTGCCGTGTCCAGTTCATTTGACCGTTGCACGTACCACTACCCGATACCATCTCACAACTCCCTGTTCGTATTGCCAACGTTGGCTGTGGTTAACCTGACCGCCCTCTCTCCATTTGGTGTGTCTCTGGTTACATTGTTGGTTTGACCGGCAGCCGACACATCTTCACGTGGTGCCGCCTTTGATCACGTTCATGGCCAACAGTCCAGACGTAGACAAGACTGTGCTGAACTCAGTCGAAGTCATCTTCTGTGCCGCTGCTCCACTCGGAAAACAGCTACAAATGCGATTTTGCGAGAAGACAAAAAGCAGCTTTGAATTGATTCAAGGTCAGTTAGTAGTAAGTGATATCGCAGGGTTGACCGATGCATTGAAGAGGCCCAACTTTACAAATGTTTCACCTGCTTTAACCCTATTATCTGCGGGCGGCCAGCATCACGTTGACATGCGGGGCAGATTCTGCCCCCCCCCCCCAAGAGATCTCGAGAACCGCTCAACCGATTTCGATGGGACGAACACCATTCGACTCGCCATGACAACATACTTCTTGGACCCAAAGTTTATTTTTTGTATAAAAATGGGGGACGGGGGGTAAAACATTCGAAAATTATGTGTTTTTGAAAGGTCCTTGCTGCCATCTGCTTCGACTGATGTTTATGACCAAAACGTTTTTGAGCTTTCAATATAATGATTTTCAATATTTCGAAGTGACAAGTACCAAAATGAAAAATCATAGGCAAATTCGGGGATTTTTTAAAACAAATATGTGCTTTTTGTGATTGTTGGGAACGATAGAAACGTCACATGAGTTTTTTGCTGTAATTTGTTTAAATGTACGTAATGTGAGGTATTGCGCATTGGTGGTTCCAGGTAAACAACGTGGAGTGCACAATGTGTGGAACGACTTTTATCATCTTACTAATTTGAAGTTGGACAGAATTTGACGGAGGATATTGCCTCCCAATTTATGTACCTGAGAACACGAGGAAAGGTAATTTAATTTGTATATCTACTCATTACCCATGTTTCTCGCACGAGCACTCAACAATACTTCTTCGATTTGCCTATATTTTGAAATACAACTTCTTTTCATGTAAAAAATAGCCATACATCGCGCCGATTCAGGACAGAAGGACGTACATTATTAATTGTATTCGGAACTATATGCCGTACTCTCCGCAACGTCAAACGTGGCTCAGCCAATCAGATATTCGAAAGTAGTCGCGTACAATTACTGTATAGTCTCTGCCCGGGTGTGAGAGGCCCACATTCATAAAATTATTTATTTATGGTCCACATTCATTCGACAAAAAGTCCAATATATTCGGCTGGAGAGCCCTTTCAGCCCAGAAAACTTGCAGTCAGAGGTTTTTCAACACGGGCTACAAAACTGCTATCTCAGTTCAAAGCTCATGTTGAAGGTGAACTATTTCCTTTAAGAGGTAAGCACGGCACACCATCGCCATTAACTCATTCTGCTGCTGGAGGTTGTTCTTTTGAGATAGGTACTCGTATATGAAATAGTAAATGGCTAAGCAAAATATTGCAAGGTTATTTTTTGCAACTTTAAGTTAAGGGGAGAAACAAACTTTGCATCGCTTCATTGCTCTGTACCTCCGTCGACAGGGTTCGGTATGACGGAAACGTCACCAGTGGTGACTCTCGGTTCGAACACCAAGCGTGGCGACCATCCCGGAACATGTGGTGTCCTCGTGCCCAGCACCGAGGTGAAGATGCTCGCCGTGGACGACGGCAGAGAGCTGGAGCAGGGCGAGACTGGAGAGCTCTGTGTCAGAGGACCTCAGGTAGGGGAGCTGGAGCAGGACGAGACTGGAGAGATCTGTGTCGGAGGACCTCAGGTAGGGGAGCTGGAGCAGGGCGAGACTGGAGAGATCTGTGTCGGAGGACCTCAGGTAGGGGAGCTGGAGCAGGACGAGACTGGAGCAGGGCGAGACTGGAGAGATCTATGTCAGAGGACCTCAGGTAGGGGAGCTGGAGCAGGACGAGACTGGAGCAGGACGAGATTGGAGAGATCTGTGTCAGAGGACCTCAGGTAGGGGAGCTGGAGCAGGACGAGATTGGAGAGATGTGCGTCAGAGGACCTCAGGTAGGGGAGCTGGAGCAGGACGAGACTGGAGAGATCCATGTGTCAGAGGACATCAGGTAGGGGAACTGGAGCAGGACGAGATTGGAGAGATGTGTGTCAGAGGACCTCAGGTAGGGGAGCTGGAGCAGACGAGACTGGTGCCAGATGACCTCAGATAATAATTGTTTGTCAGAAGATATCAGGTAGGAGAGGGGTGTGGCAGCAGATCTGGGGTACGAGAGCCGTGTGGCAGCAGACCTGGGGTAGGAGAGGGGTGTGGCAGCAGATCTGGGGTATGAGAGCCGTGTGGCAGCAGACCTGGGGT
>VOPJ01000791.1:0-29534 GCA_014673585.1 Semibalanus balanoides
AAGCCATCAGCTGCTTACAATACTCCTAAACCTGCGTCTGCCTACAATCCTCCCAAGCCATCAGCTGCTTACAATGCTCCTAAACCTGCGTCTGCCTACAATCCTCCCTCCTCATCCGTCGTCTTCATACAATCCTCCTCGTCCCTCCAGCGAGTATGCCGCTCCCACCGTTCGACCCTCGTTCTTCGGCGGATCTGCGGGCGCAGGAGTGGCCGGCGCACCCGCTCCTCCGCCGCCTCCTGGGACTGGCCTGCACCCGCCGACACCGCCAGCTGATGGATCAACGACCACGCACGACCCGCTCTACTACTTCACCGTCACCATCACACCTCCGTCTACGACGACCACGACTCCTACGCCACCGGCCAACTCGCCAAACTTCAACCGTCAGAACATGACTGTGGGCAGCATCCTGTCCTTGCTGCCGAACGTCTTCCCAGCGGCTGCCAACGCCTTCGCCGACATCCCCTTCCCAAATGTGTCTGCCGTCGCCGACGACAGCATTCTCAAGCTGCTTCCGCATGATTTTAACCCCGCTAACTACACTTACAGCGAGTCTGCCACGGTTAACCCGATGAAGACGCTTTTCGGGCAAACATATGACTACAAACACGCTTTGGGTAGCAACCCGCCCCCTATGCTGCCTCCGCCAGGGCCTCCTGCTGATGACCCCGCTCCCCTCATCGCTAACACTAACCAGCCCTCCCGGCCCAGCATGTTCAACACGCTGATGCCGACTGTGGCCGCCAGCGCGCTCGCTTTCTCACCTCTCTGGCTGCCTCTGTTTCTAGGTCGGCGCAGGAAGCGCAGCACACAGATCATTTCTCCGGGCGCACCGGCCGAGGTGGCGGACCCCGCGCGTCACGTTCAGATCCCGGAGGTCTGGCTGGGGTATCTGCGAGGCCTGCGCAGCAGTGACTCCCTGGGCGCGCCCCAGCCGCAGAAGCAGAGCAAGGCGGACGTGGTATCGCGACCTCTGATGGTGATGGACGCCGCGGACCCGCTGACGCCGCAGCAGGAGGCCATGGTGAGCAGCATCATCAGCTCCACGATGAACGGAGGCTTCAGCGGCACCAACACGGCCGAATCGGTCTCGGCGCGCTACCCGAACCTGAAAGGCTACGAGGCGCTCCAGGAGGGTGTGATCAACTCGATACAGACGCTGCGAGACGAGATGGCGTCGGCGGAGGAGCAGGTGGAAGGCAGCGGCGCACAGGAGCCGGAGGAGTCGAAGGACATGCTGCCAGGGATGGAGCAGGCGCCGGAGATGGAGATGGAGAAGGAGGAGATGATGCCTGCCCCAGCACTACCCCCACAGGAGCAGCCAGAGACGACCAACAGTCCGATCAAGTTCATCACGCTCAGCTCGGCTGCTCAGGCTGCAGCGCAGGATGCGGCCATGGAGCACGGAGTGATGAAGGACACTATAATGAAGGACACCATAATGAAGGACACTGCGATGAAGGACACCGTGATGGAAAATATGATGAGCAATATAATGAAGGACACCACCACCAGTGCACCAGTGCCAGCCATCCAGCAAAGTTTCCGACCTCGGCCCTCACTTCGTCCGCGCCCGATCCCGACAATCCTCTCTCAGAAGAACGCTGAGTCTCTGGGTGTGACGCTGACCACAGAATCGACCAGCACGGCGCGACCCACCACGGCGCGACCCACTACGGCGGCGTCCACCTCATCCTTGGTGGCCACGTTCGGAGTCAACCAGCCGGCGCAGCCTGTGTTCTTGAGCCAGCTGACGACGGCAGCGCCTGACAGCGAGCAGAGACCGACAGTGTTTGTCAACAACCAGCCGGTGTTCCCTTCCACCACTCCTTCGCCGACGACAAAGCCTCAGCCGTCGTCACAGCCCCCGACGAAGGACGCTCCGATGTCCAGTGCCAGGCCTAGCGAAATCGTAGTCGCCACCACCACGGAGCAGCCCAAAACGGCAGCACCTACAAACAAGCCAACCGAAAAGCCCAAAAAGATAACGTCTACCAAGAAGCCAACCAAAGAAGAGAATGCCACGGATGTGAAGAAGGATCCTCTAGACGTGAAAGTCACCTTAACTGGCGCTCCGGGCGTCAACAAAATCGTTCTGAAGGACTCCGCAGCGGCAGCTCCAACACCACCACCAACAACAACAACACCAGAGCCAACGACGACCACAACCACCACGACGACGACCACCACGCCACGGCCGACGTTCCTGCAGGAGTTGACCAACCAGCTGCCGGTGGTGGGGGCGATGATGATGGCCGGTACTGCCGTCATCGGCACTGCGATATTCGCCTTCGGCAAGAAGAGGCGCCGCAGGAGGCGCAGCGCCCAGCGCTCCCAGTGGCCCATCGACCTGGATGCCCACTTTGGCAGGCTGCTTAGCGGCGAGGAGGCGTACAGTGACAAGCCAGAGAAGATCTCCAAGAAACTGTTGAGGAAGAACGGCAAGAAGTACGTGCCCTCGCTATCGGTGAAAACCAAGGCCAAGGCGGAGTGAAGTGGATTGTTTTGTGTTGCAGCGTGTGTTTCGGGCATGACAGTTTCCTGTTACGGATGGAGGTTGAGTACAGTGCTTTGATGCCTTTCTTGTTGTTCGCTCGCTGGGGATGCCGAGTCCGTGCGGAGGGTTTGGGATGGCATGTCGTCCAGCTGCCAGGTATTTGACATATTCCGAATGTGTTGAGATACAGTTGTTCTGCGTTTCGATGTTCTTTTTTAGCAGGAGTGCTCAGTTGGGAGCTTTGATCTATTGTTTTCTCCCATTGCTATCGTATTTTTGCATGTTACGTTCATCGTTTTTCTTAAAAAATGTATCGATTTGTTTTTGTCTCAAGAGACCCAGTACGATATTGTTATGTTATGGACAGGGACGTGTATTAGCGTGGCTTCGACAAGTTGCGCATCGTTATTTATTTTGGCATCAACCCTGCCTTTTTTACAGTGTTCATTGTGTGCGTAGGTATGTTGTTTGAAAGTGTTGTATTTTGTGATTAAATAAACCAATGAATCACACAGAGGTTTGATATTTATATTTTAACTGAAGCGATAAAAAAACACGAAAGAGTGTACTTTTTCCGGTAAACATCACATAATTTCTAGCATGATTTGGACTAATCTTTGGTGGATTAAGCAGTGCAAACTGGGCTTACGGCTACAACAGCAAAGCTGTGTTTATGATGAAAAAACGTCACTCATTAAACATATTTAAAAAATAATACATCAAAGACTTTAAATCAACATTAACGACGTGCCCATGCTAGAACATATATTTATTTTGATGTATTGAACCGTTGCCCGCTAAAATGACAATTTTCAATAGATACGCAGGAGGATGCAGGTACAACAATCAGTGGTTAGAGCAGGACAGGGAAGTGAACAAAAAAGAAGACATAAAACAAATGGAAAGGGCAGGACATAGGCGTCAAGGCACGAGCCACGAAGTAAGGAGGATAGCAGAGCAAGCAAGGGAAAGTGCAGTGCAAAGAAGATGGGATGGCAGAGGATAAAATTACTAAACGGCAAGATATAAAAAAGGAAAACTAAAACTGTACACTTATTTCCTATTTGTTCCCTAGAGGACAGGCCTGGGCACGCTGGAATACACCAGACAATGCACAAGACAGTGCACACGACGATATAATAAGCCTTATATCGTAAGGACCATATCACAGCCTTGCCACTTCAGGCTAAACTCACCGGTCCAGTTCTGCTACAAACCACGCCGGGGTCCCGGGTCACCACCACAGACGCTACACCGCAAGCCAATCAGAGCGCCGTTAGGGTCACAGCGCCTCGGGCACTGCGACCTCCAGCCGCCACCGCCGGCTCGGTGGAGCGAGTATGCCGCGCAGCCGGGCCGAGCCGTCCGGCCAGGACTCACAAGTAGGACTCAGAGGTCACTCATGCTGGCGTCGTACCCCGTACTCATATTCTTTTCCGGTGTAAAATTCCTTTCAAACTAAGTATGTAAGTGGAACTCGTCGAGTTTTGCACGAGCATGTCGCATCGTTGGAACTCCATGCACCAGGGTCATCAGAACGTCAAACGGGACCTACTAAACGGGGTATCAGGTATATTTTTGTGTTTATCGTCTGAGTTAGTCGTAACGAATATCAAATGAATCCATTCCATGTGAAGGAATCGTTGTTCCAGCTTATTAAACGATCATGAATTTTTTCACCAAATATCCAACGTTAGTGACACTGAGAAAAACACGATCTTTTCAAGACCACTCCGTAGGTTTTGAGGACGCATTTACACGGGCCTTTGCCTCTGTTGGACTATTTTAGATGGAAGGCAGATCATTATTACCCTAAAATCGATACTTACGAAGGTTATGAAGGTGGCTCCACATCGGGTCATGACAAATGAATTGTATGTGATTAGCGGTGAGGAACACACATTTATTTGTATTCAACTTAATACAAATTGAACACATCGAAGTTCCAAACCACGCGGGATATTTCACTTTTTGACACATTGTCTTATGCTCAGATATTTTCCTTGCATTACCGCTATTCCGATAATATTTTCGTCAATAAAATGTAAAATTTGTCAGCTTAAAATATCACAAACTTATTTTGTTTTGTCTATTTCGCAAAACGTTGCTTCATGAATGTAAGAACCGCAGGAACGCAGAAGTATGTCAAGTTGGGGGGGGGGGCAGGATTTAGCCTGACAATGAAATATTCAGCCGGAAATCCTGTCTCACTTCAGAATTCTGCCCGCATTTAACTACTGTCACTTTTGGTTGACGGATATTACTATTTACGCCACCCACTCGTCACTACAGGTATATTCGATACCTAATTTGAACTGTCCAATAGACTCGCTATCATACTGCTATACCGGATTTTTGAAATTTATGATGAAAAATATAAATTTCGGATTTTTTTCATATTTTCCAAAATTTTCAGATGCTAAAACATCAATATTCATAGAAACATGTCAGATAACGAAATATGAAGAAACTTTACGAGATTCGATGTGTGCAAAATTTGAAGTTGATACCATTAAAACTGACAGACAATTATGACCTTCCAAAGACCAAAATCGACCTCTTTCGACGGCAGTACCTACCGTGGATATAAAATGCATTTGCGTTTTTGCTTTATACTTTTAGTTATTTGAAACTAATTATCGCTTAATCTTTTCCCACGCTCTAGACGCAAAAAAATAGCCATAAACATGTAGTACAAACGCTAAATGACCGTAATCAGCAGTTTTGACCTTACGTGACCTTGGATGCCTTTGACCTGATTTAAGCCTCATCTGAGTCTTAGCCTAATAATTATCACAGTCTAAGAATGATACTTACAAGTGTCGGATCATGATAATACGGTTTACCGATTTTTTACTGCTTATGCGTTTAACCCCCACCGTGCCGGTGCTCGGCGCCACCTTCGCCGTGCCGGGGAAAGGGAACACCATTCAAAAGCCCGTCAAAAAGTATTTGGAAAGTATTTAGGTTATTTCTTTAACATGTCAATATTGAGGTCACCAGAGGTCATCAAAGGTGAGATTTTTCACTTTCAGGGCTTTGCTCCAGAATCCCCCAAATATCTCGCGAACTATGATAGCTCTAGGAACAAACGGAAAGTGATTGAAGCTCTTGAAAAAATACAATTGCCCAACGGTGTCCTCCAATTTTTAATTTCAGGGTCAATAGTTTAGGCTCCTGAGACCATCAAAGGTCAAAAGGCTATTTTAGCCAAATCATTTTTTTCATTCGTATCTTTTTACCTAATAAAGATCAGGCAATAATTTTGACACCATCGTGTTGGTCGGCTCAACAAGGCGCTGTATCGTATTTCAGATGACCAGGTTAGGTCACTTAAGAAAATTTGACCTCAGGTCAAGGTCTAGTGGCTACCCAAAAAGGTCATGCTGCAATTGGGAGACAAGTCTCGTCGAGACACGTCTCCCATATACCGATTTGTTGACTTGTACACATTGGTGGCGGTTTACTTCTTTAACTGGATTTTATCGAGAGTTAATGACAAACATTGTTGGTGACCTCGGATGACCTCGGCTGACCCGTAGAGGTCACTTAACACAAATTGCACCTGGGTTCTCAGGAATGACCGACGATTGTTTGTTTATTGGGGTTTAAGGGCGAGCGACACTTGGATCATTTGCGCCCTGAACGGTCAAATTCGATGATAACATGATCAAAAGGAATTGGGCGCTGCTTGCGTATCCTCAGAATCATAGGCTGGGCGGCGGAACGGGTGCGGCACCGGGCACCGTGGCCCCTTTGAATTGGAAGGGGCACCCATTTAAAAGAAGTTCCCCTTAAATTTGTTATGGCTTTGGTTACAGATTTAGGTTTTTTTATCAATTTATGGACACATTTGTAAAATGTTCGTGGATATCACGGGCGTGATAACTCGTGAAAAACATAGATAGATGGAAAAATCGTGGAAAAATCGAACATTCATCAGTGGCCAAGCTGAAAAACGTGAAAAGCAAAGGAAATATCATTATCGTTAACAATGGCTTTAACAGATTGTGAAACTTTGAGTTTTTGAAAACCTCTAACAAATTCAAACTGTGCTTTTTTCGTTCGAATTGACAAATTTGTGTTGAGACATTACAAAAAAATCAAGAAACAAATATCCATAGGGGCAAAAATCAGCATCGTCATTGGCAATCGTAACTGTAATCACGAAGTGTAAAGCTCTAAAATTGCTGACGTTCATTAAAATTCCATATGAGTTTGATCGTTTGGAACTAGTGTATTGACGTCTACGGTGCTGGTAATATCCTAACCAAATTTTCTGAGTGTTCACCAATTCAGTTCAACTATCCTTAAAATGGCTAAACAGCCTCAAAATCGACTAGAAAGCAATCATCATCCCCAACCTATAAATTTCAAGCATTAATGATGACAAGTACTTTTTTATCTTCACAATTGATGCGATTACTTTTCAACTATTTTATTCATCAGAAAAACTGTAAAACGAAGAAATAGATCCTCATTAAAGTTGGGGGGGCGACGCCCCTCCGCGAAAAAAGTTGGGGGCCGCTGCCCCCCCCCCCCTGCCCCCCGGTTCCTGCGTCCTTGTAAGAATGTCAAATTAAATTTAAATTAAAGAAGTAGGCCCTACAATAGTTAACTTAAGTGATCAATACAATAAGCTTATAGGGAAATATTGACATTTCTATTTATTTGTCCACATTGTAATGTGACACATGTATGGTATCAAATTGGTCATGCCTCATTTTTAAAAGTGAAATTATTTTTCATATTTCAAATAATTAATTGTTATGGAATATTCAAAACATGCACTTGCATATGGTAGCAAACAGTATGATCCATCACTATTTCTGATTTGTATGATGATTTGTAAACAAATAACAGGGCCAGAAAGGAAGCAAGTGCGTCAGCAAGCGTGACAACGTCCCTGATTGGTTAACCCATGGATGATGGTTAACCCGCGCCCCGCCGGGCCTCTTGATTTTCCGCGCCCTGCTTGGGTTGTTTGAACACCCCTCCCTCAATGTTGGCTCCTATTGGCCGTAGACCAAAACTAACAACTTTGTTGGGAGCGTTGTTAAAAGGCATATTGAAACTATTTCAATATTTTCGTTCTGGTCAAAATTGAAGTAACGCAAAGGTCATCAAAGGTCATTTGTTTCAGTTTTAGAACTTCGCTCAATAAATACTTCTCCGGAACAATGCTAGCTAGAAACAAACGGAAAAAGCAATCGCCAGCCATTGCCATTTGCAATCGATATAGTGTCCTCAAATTTGTACTCAGTTCAATAGTTTTGGCTCAAGAGACCTCCGATTTTTTTTTCAGATTACTTTTTACCTAAAAAAGATAACTCAATACCATTGACACTATCGTGCTTGTCTCGTTAAAGCGCTTTGAAACGTATTCACTATTCATGATGACCATGTAAGGTCAACTTAAAAAATGACCTCAGTGCAAGGGCAAGTGGTAACCCAAGCAGGTCATGAGACAAATTAGGAGACGAGTCTCGATGAGACAAACACATTAGTGAAAGTTTCACCTCTTGATCTACATTATGTCGATATTTATTGACGTAAAAGTGTTGGTGACCTTGGATAACCTCAGATGACCCCACATGGGTCACTGAAAAAACTGCATTTGGAGCATTAGTAATATCATTAAAACGCCGTAGCTGGCGATGAACGAGCGAGCGCGAAGGAAATGTATGGTGAATTTCAACTCAATCGGGCGAGTCATTTTTTAGATACAAAAAAAGGTGTGCACATGCGCACGTGCAGGGACGCAGGAAGTATGTTCAAGTTGGGGGGGGGCAGGATTTTAGCTTGACAATGAGTACTCAGCCGGAGATCCTGCCTCACTTCAAAATTCAGCCCGATTTGAACTACTAGTCACTTTTGGTTGTAGGTATTACCTATTTACGCCACTAACTCGTCCACTAACAGGTATATTGATACCCTTTAATTTGGATGACAAATATTCGGCTTCATACTGCCTAAATACGAATTTTTTGCAAAATTTCTATGATGAAAAATATAGTTTTGTTGTATATTTTCCGAAATTTCCAGACTGCTAAAACATGAATATATATCATAGAAACATGTCAGATGAACGAAATATGACGAAACTTTACATAGATTTGCGTGTGCAAAATTTGAAGTGGGATACCCATTCTAACCTGGACTGATCAAGTAATGTACCTTCCAAAGACCCAAAATCCACCATCTTTCAACCGCATTACCTTAACGTTGGAATTAAAAAATGCTTTGGCGTTGCTTTATACTTTGCACGCCCTCCATTTAAAGTTGAATCACATATTCTCCGCTTTGAACTCCTCCCTCCTCCACCTTCAGACGCAAAAATAGACAATAAACATTAGTACGTACGCCTAATGACGTAATTCATGCAAGTTTTGACCTTTAACGTGACTCGGATGATCTTTTACCAGATTTAAATCATCCATCATCTGAGTCTAGCCTAAGATTATACAGTCCTTAAGAATGATCACTTACAAGTGGTCGATACCAATGAATAAAAAGGTACCGATTTTCTGGATAGCTTATGGTTTAACCCAGCGCCGTGCGTCTCGCGCCTACTTCTGCCCGTGCCGGGGGGAAGGAAGCACCATTTCAAAACCTCATTCAAAAGCTATGAAAACTATTGATTTATTTCCTTTAAATTCAAACATTGAGTCACCAGAGTTCATTCCAACAGGTCAGATGTTTTCACTTTTCAGGCTTCGCTGCCAGAATCCCAAAATATCCACAAAACTATTGATAGCTACTAGGAACAAACGGAAAGCGATTGAAAGATTTTCAAAACATGCAATTGCACTGTCTCCATATTTTATCTTCAGGTCATAGCTTAGGCTCCTATACCCATTAATAGTAAAAAGGCTATTTTGGCCAAATCATTTTTTCACTTGCATTCTCTTACCTAATAAAATCCTGCAATAAATTCTTACGCCATCATGTTGTCGCTCAAAACAAGGCGCTTTAAATTGCTATTCACGTGACCAGGCTTTAGGTCAACTTATAAATTTGAACCTCAGTCAAGTCTATGTGTAACCCAAAAGTCAATGTTTGCAAATGACGTTCTCGCGAGACACGTCTCCCATATACCGATTTGTTCACTTGTACACATTGGTGGCGGTTTCACTTCTTTAACTAGATTTTATCGAGAGTTAATGATAAACATTGTTGGTGACCTCGGATGACCTCGGCTGACCCGTAGAGGTATTTTTTTTATAAATTTAGTCCGAATGTTTTGTATGGATGGCTTTCCGATTCCGTATTCCGGCTTTCCTTAACACAAATTTCACCTGGGTCTTTAGGAATGACCGATGATTGTTTGTTAATTGGGGTTTAAGTGTGCGCCGACTTCTTTGGGTCAATTTGCGCCCATGAATGGCCGATGATAACATGATCCAAAAGGATTTGGGCTATGGGCTGCTATCTTGCTGCGTATCCTCAGAATCATAGGCGGCGGAACGGGGGCGGGCACCGGGGCACCGTGCCCCTTTGAATTTTTAAGGGGGCACCCATTTAAAAGAGTTCCCCTTAAATTTGTTATGGCTTAGGTTACTGATTTAGGTCTTATTATCAAATTTATGGAAACATATTTGTATAATGTCGTGGATATTTACGGGCGTGATAATCCTCGTGGAAAAAAATGAAAAATCATAGAAAATCGAGCATTCAAGTCAGTGGCCAGCAGAAAACGTAAAAAGAAAGGAAATATCATTATTAATGTGTTTGATGGTTATTTGTGCCATGATGCATGTGAATAAGTACAATGGGATGATCATTAACATGGCAATTATGTATTTTTTAATATAAAAAGGCGAAACAAAACAGGAACCTGAAGGCAATTATGATAAAGCAACTATGATCAAGAGAACAAAGTATACATAGGTGCAAACATCAGCATTCGTCATTGCAGAATCCGTAACTGTAAACACGCAAGTGTAAACTCTAAATTGCTGACGTCATATAAGATTTCCATATGATTTGGATCGTTTGAACTAATGTGTGTACCGTCTACCAGGTGCTGGTAATATTTATAATCCCCAACCGAAAGTTTCAGAGTTTTCACCAATTCAGTCAAACTATCCTTAAAATGGGTATAAACAGCCTCAAAATCGGACTAGAAAGCAATCATAACTAGATCCCTACCTATAAATTTCAAGCATTTAATGATGAACAAGTACTTTTTATTTTCCACATTGATATGATTACTTTTCAACGATTTTATTCATCAGAAAACTGTAAACAGAAGAAATAGATCCTCATAAAAGTTGGGGGGCGGCGCCCCTCCTCGAAAAAAGTTGCGCCCCTGCCCCCCCCCCCCCGGTTCCTGCGTCCTTGCGCACGTGCAGAGGCACCAATCGCCGACTTGTGTAAAAGTATTGACTAAAAGGTCCCTAATCACACACCAAATTTGAACACAATCGGCTCAGCAGTTCCTGAGATATATAATAGGGGTGTGCACGTGCGCACGTGCAGAGCCACCCCACCCTGACTTGTGGAAAGGCGACGGCGGAGAGGGCCTTATCCACTCACCAAATTTGAGCACAATCGGTTCAGCCGTTCCTGAGATACAGAATAGGGGTGTGCACGTGCGTGCAGTCACCCTTTCCTTGACCTGTGGAAAAGCGGCGGCTGAGAGGTCCCTATCCTAGTATCCACTCACCGAATTCGAAGACTCTTAATCAGATTTTTTCCCATAACACTGCAAGTAAAGATGATGACGTAATAACATTATCCAAAAGGAATTACTGATATCCTCGAAATATGAAGCATTTGAAGATTTCTTCATTGACTTTTAATGGGGAGGTCACGAAATTGACCCGACCTCAGATCACTGATGAGGCATTCCAGGACAGATCGACAAGCGAAAGCACCAAACTAACACCCTACATCTCCGATTTCGATGAAAGTCCGCTGCAGGGGTTATCTGGGGCGCCGAATCGTGCTATGCAAGTCTCAGCTCGATTGGAGCTACGGCTGCTGAATTAAAACCTCCGGCATTTTATAGAGTTCATCTTGCATGACTTATGCCAATTTCAGCCAATAGCTCCACGACAAATTATCCAATTCCTAAAAACATACATTTTCTGAACGGCAATGAAGTAAAGAACATCATCCCATGCCCACTTTTTATTTTGCATTCATTCTGATGAAATGACCTGTGAATTCTGGTGACCTTACCTGACCTTGAAACGAGCGCAGTGAAAATTATGTCATTTTGTATTTTTTATATTATTCTTGGATAAGTTGTTTTTGCACAGGATAAAAATTGGAGATGAGCATTTTCTATAAATGTAGGGGAGAGTGGGGTATAACGGGCATGTTATAGTGTTTGGTGTTTCATAACTCTGGCACAAATGCCGCGATAGTCTTATTTTTTGGTCTCAGTTATCTTCCATCATTTATGAATCTATAACCTACGTTATAAAAATCAATATGCATAAGTGTACAAATGGGGGCCTTTCCCGCGAGGGGCTGCAAAAAACCGTCTTGCCCCATCATGCAGGGTAAGATGGGTTTGCCACATGTGGAGCATAACGGGCATAAGACTTAAGTACGATCTTAACAAATGGTTTTTGGTGAGACTACCAAATCGCTGGAAAAGTATGGCGAGATGTACCTGAATGAAAGATGTCACGTTGACCCTGTTACAGGACGATTTGTGTTGACAAAGACAAAAAGGGTTCTACGTATTCAAGGAAATCAGATAAGAGAGGACAAAGTTAGTTGCCCAATAAACAACATAATCCGCATTAACTCCAAGCAAAGCAGTTGCGTAACGCTGCCAAACGTTGAACGTTATCAGGAACGATAATTCGCAATGCAATAATCGAAGACGACTGAACTTGGGTGCCTCTTAACTTTCACCAAATTCAAAGTATCGTACTATCGGCATATGAAACACGGCATAATCTCAGCGCTGTAACAAGCCTCTGTAGAATCGCAATCGCTGCGAGACGAGAACACAACTCCAATGGTACGGCCCAACATGCCCATTGGCCCCACCCTTGCACGCAGTGTTAGATGATAGGGCAGTTCATGAGAACGAGGCAAGAACTCGCACCTGAAGCTGTGTCCGGTCACCTTATTCCAGCGCATTATCATGAGCCCGCATTTCTTTGCATTCCGAGCAAGCAAGGAGGGCCCCGCCTCAGCTGTCAAGTGCCCTCAGGCGCCAGAGTGCCCACCGCAAGTCGCGCCGCAAGGGGGGGGGCATGGCCACCGGCGCCCCTCCTCTGGAGCCGCCACTGTCCAGTTCCTTTTGCGATTGAGAACTGGTGATATTAGTGGTCCAGTTGCTTGTTCTCTTTCGCTTTGATGCAGAGTCCTGGGACGTTTGCCTGGGGAGCGCGCAAATTATATCTGCGGAGCCGAACTCCGAGTGATAACTCTGTAGGAGCTCTGCGCCAGGCTTGCCGGTCCGTGGTGCTTTGTCGTGCTGGCCTGGCAGTCCGTCGCCGAGCTGGTCCTGGCGTCCCTCGCCGCAGCTGGCCGGTGCGTGTCCGTTTGCCGACTGGCCGGCGTGTCCTTGCGCCGAGCTGGCCGGTGTGTCCGTGGCCAAGCTGGTCGGCGTGTCCTTTGCCGAGCTGGCCGGCGTGTCCTTTGTCGAGCTGGCCGGCGTGTCCTTCGCCGAGCTGGCCGGTGTGTCCGTGGCCAAGCTGGTCGGCGTGTCCTTTGCCGTAGCTGGCCGGCTGTCCTTCTGTCGAGCTGGCCGGGCGTGTCCGTCGCCGGACTGCCGGTGGTCCGTGGCCAAATGCTGGTCGGCGCCGTGGTCCCCTTTGCCCTGGAGCTGCGCGGCGTGTCCCTTTTGGTGCGAGCTGGCCGGCCGTTGCCTTCGCGCGAGCTGGCCGGTGCTTCGTGGCCGAAGCTGGTCGGCGTGTCAGCTTTTGCCGAGTTCTGGCTCGGCGTGTCCTTGCGGCCGAGCTGCGTGGTATTCCGCGTCGCCGACTCGTCTTCTGCTTGGCACGAGCTCTGCGACACGAATAATGCGATGAGCAAAGACGGTGCATTTTTGGTATTTACGCCATATGCCCGCATCTCGGTCACGGTCGAGGATCACAGAGGCCATTCGGCACCAATATTGCGCGCGGTATCCGCCAAACAACGCACGCCACAATCGAGACTGCCTCGACCACAGAGCACGTAGAATCACTTAACCAACGGCTCAGTATCATTTAGCCTCTCGTAAGGATAATTCAACTAGCGAGCAGAACACTGAAAAAACCGGCACGGGCAGAACAGAGCTAGAGACACAATATCTTATTAGAGTTACAGATATGAGGCACTGTACGAATTAGCTACTTTCATCTAATATACTGCAGACAAAGACCACGGCGGGCTCTCCATATCCTGGGACTTCTCCGCCACACGATCAAAAGGATCAGACTGGCTAACTTGCGTCGCACGCACAAAATGGAGAGTACGGAGAGTATAGTTTACCTATTAAAGCGCAACAAGGGCCGCGGATCGCCCGTACTCTCTCACCTAGACCCGCCTCCATCTGTACCCCACTACAGAGAACCTTAACACGCCACTACTCCCCTACTTGCGTTGCACCTCTTGTAACGCAGTTTTCTCTTTTCACCAACCGACCACAAAGAATGGTAGTTTTGATCCCATTGCGGCATGTGAACTCACGGTGTTAACTGCTTGCAACGCGACGAAATCTGTTTCAAGTTTGCAATATCAAGCATAACCTTTTGAAGGAGTATGAAGGTCACGAGTGCAATTTTGATTGTAGTTAACCCAGAGGTCATGAGATATTTGCTGCTTTAGGTGAACTTGCAACACTCAGCTGAGGTCATATAAGACGACTGTAACTGCCCAGCAAACCAGTCCTTGCCACAACTACCTTAGTAAGGGTTACAGACCTTCGCAAAATAAAAAACTGACGAAGATAGAGACAAAACAGCCCAAGAAATGAGATAGACGAACGAGAAGCCCGCAAGAAACTGTTAAGTATCATATCAACCTTAGTAAGTACAGGAGACCTTAACGAGATAGTATCAACCATATTTCACACGCGGAAAAAGCAAAATTTTAAAAATTGGTCAATTATTTGGTGAAATTTCATCATTTTTCCCTCAAAGTAACGCGAAATCAGCCGCGCTCGAGAAAGCACGGCAACGTCCTCGGATTTAGGTTGAGGGATCGTTTCGCTACATGGGTGGTACTTGCCCAAGTCCTGTTGAATGTGCCGGAAAATACAACGCTTTTGAAAACCTATCGCAGTACTTGCTTTGATAGTAGGCTATTCGTCATACTATATTATTGCACTATGAAAGTCGTAGTGTCCGGCCACCTCGTCGCTTCACTTGGCCCGGGGCTCTGCGGCGTCTGTCTGATTATGCTGTCAGCAAGGTCACTGCACGGTCTACAAGTCTTTTTTTGTGGCAACTCGGTGCTCGCCGTCGGCTCCTATCACTCAAGCCGGGCGGCTGCGCCGCGCGGCGGCCAACAAACAGCGTGCACGCGCGTACCTATCGCACGCGAAGGTGGGGGGGGGTGTCGGTGAGTGGGGACAGATCAAGCCAATTTGTACGGCGAGCTGGAACTTCCAGTCCCAGCGGCCGAACGCTAACGATCACGTCTACAGAACGTTATTTAACAAATTTTATAGAATATTTTAAACATCAAAATATATGCATAGCAATTACCTGACAAAGTCATCTGCAATAAAAAGAATGGGGTACTGACCAACAGTATGTTTGTCCAACTTGACACTTGTCCCCAAGTTTTACGTCATCTTGCGGTCATAAGTCATACGCAACTCACGCCAAAATCAAGCCAGTCAGCGATTGTGATTACCGGGGTATACCCGGTCCCGCCTTAAGGACTGAATATAATAAATGTAAGAGGTTCCTTGGAAATGTGAAAGCGTCACAAAATCATTTTCGAACATCGCCCCCTAATGCTGGCTATCTCAACACAAAACCCTATGTTAAAGGTGAACTATTCCCTTTAATATGATACAGATAGAGGAGTGAAAATTACACCAATGTGCTTTTATCGTGGATTCGCGTCCTCCGATACGCAGCATGACCTACAGGGTGTCCCAGAATTACCCGAACATCTGTTTTAGAGTGAATATCGCTACTGCACTGTAACCGATGAAGCTACGGTTGTCAAACTTTTATTAAATACTCCTCAGAAGTCGACCTTGAAAACCAAACCCTCCCGAGGTTTGGTCGTGACCCGTGTCAGTTGCTAGGTAAGGTCAGTGGTTGGTGTTTGTTTTTCGTTTTGCGACCAAGCGCTGAACTTGCAACTTTGGGCAATGAGTACAGCCCATGGTTCCGCAGCAGAGCTGTTGGCATGATTTTTGCTGGACAGCCTCAAAACAGTGCGTGCAAGCAGTTGGATAGCAGTTGTCACGCAACTTTAGCCGTGGTTGAAGCGTGCAAAATAGGTGGCAGACGACCTGGTCAGCAAGCCTGGTCGCAACCGAAAACCAAGCCTGCATCCGGTCGCCAAGAAAGTGATAACGATGGCGGCTAACAAGCGCCACCAATCCACGCGTAAGCTGGTCCACCGCCTAACCAGGGCTGGCTACATCACATCCAAATCATCGGTGCATCGCTATCTCCACCCGAGATAAGGTAATGTCGGTCTTCAAAGCGCAAATCAAGGCCCGAAATGTGACCCGAAAAATGCGGCGCACGGCAACCACCTTCGAAAGTTCGCAGAGACCACACAAAGTTGGACTCAATAAAAGACTGAATCGTGTAGTTGGTCCGATGTGGTCCGATTGGTCCATTTGAACTTGTCCACGCCCCGGTAATCGGGCAAACACGAGCCGTGTGTGTGCGTCAAGCACAGTGCCGTACGTTCGCGCGGTTAAAACGGTAAATCGTCCACAAAAGTGCATAGTGTGGGGATGATGAGTCATTGTCTCTCTGCCTGAGCGTGCACGTGGTCGATAAATACAAAAAAAACACAATGTAAAAGATGTAGCATCTATAATACCGTCAGCAAATTCTGGCAAAAGAAGGACTTGATGCTGTGAAACGGACGACCACAGACGGATCGGTTTTGAAAAGAAAAGAAAGTTGGTGGAAGATCAGGATCGAGCCATCTTCATGCAGGGCGGTGCGCCCCCTAAAACGACACAAGCAACTCAACAGTGGTGCACAAATAATTATTGCTGGGTTTTGTGAGAAAGCCATATGAACTGTTAATAGTCCGGACTATAGTTAAATTGAAAATATTTGGGGCATCATTCAAAAAAAGATTGATCAATAAGAACCTGTCACAAGCATCATCGGACCTGTGCAACAGCTAAAGCGGGCGTGGGCTAGCGTTTCTCTTGATGTGCTGGCGAATAGAGCTGCCGATATGCCCAACTGAATAAGTCATTGCATTGCTGGTTTAGTTGGCTATGTTGGTAAATAAAGACAAAACATTATAATTGTCTTCTTCTTTGTGTAAGACATCAAAGACCAATGTTCGGGTAATTCTGGGACACCCTGTACCTGGGTTGCCAAATGACCTCGACCAGGGGTCAAATTTCGAAGTTGACCTAAACAGGTCACCACTCATGTTTCGAAGTGCCTTTACGATTCAAACATGACGGTGTTAAAATTATATCACTATGTTTAATCTCCAAAATGTTATTCACGAACATGTTGCAGTTGTTCGGTGTTGCTAGTAAAAACAGTTGTTCATAACTTTGTATTAATTACACAATACACATAGATCAAAAGTTTTAACACCATCGTGATTGTCTCGTTAAGGCACTTTGAAATATATTACTGGTGATCTGACAAGGTCAACATGAAAATTTGACCACATGTCAAGGTCATTTGGTGACCCAGGTAGGTTATATTGCATATCGGGCGATGTGAATCGACGATACAAACACATTGGTGTAATTTTCACGTCTCTATCTGTATCATATTAAGATTTGTGGGCAAAATTTGGCTGGTGACCTCAGATGACCTCAGCTGACCTTGCATAGGGGTTCACTGAAGCAGCCAATTTCCAGCCTGGTACATACATCAATAAATTCACTCAACTTAACCTCCAAAGTCGCTTATATTGCAACCTGAAACCTTCGTGTGACACAGAAGCCGCATTCAACGCCATCATGGGACAGATTTATCACTTTGATTTAATTTATTCAAGTGATCACCAACAGGGTCACCCCCTAACAGGCGAAGTTTGTGTTAGTGAAAATAGAAAAATGAGTTAACTTGAGCAACTAAAAATTACATTTATAGAAAATACCTGTCTCAGTTTTTTTCCTGTGCAAAGATAACTTACCAAAGTATATAACAAAAAATGTAAAAAATCACTGCGCTCGTTTCAAGGTCAGGTCAGTTCACCAGAGGTCACAGGTTGTTTCAACAGAATCCACACAAAAATAAAAACTTGGCCTTTGATGATGTTTCTCACTTGATTGCCATTCAGAAAATATGTGATTTTCTAGGCATTGGATAATTTCCTGTGGAGTTATTGGCTAATTGGCTAAGTCATGCAAGGTGACCTCACGAAAATGCCGGAGGCTATAGCTCGGTAGCCGTAATTGCAATCGAGCTGAAACTTGCACAGCGCAATTCGGCGCCCCAGATGACCCCCTATAGCGGACTTTTATCGAAGTCGAAAGTGTAGGGCTCACTTGTCGATCTGTCCTGGAATGCCCCTGATATCAAATTTCCGATATTACTTTTTCCATACTAAAGGCTTCATACAATCATAAAAGTTTGATGTCGATCCATCATAAACTGTGGTCACAGCACGAACGCAAACGTTTTTGAAGGTTGGGTCATTTGACATGACCTGGTGACCTGACCTGATCCGACACGAAACTAAAATTGTAATACAATTGTGAAAAGGATCAGGAATAAGTTAAAAAAACACGGCTCTACGCAACCACATTTTTTCGTAATCTTGATAAAACCACAGGGGTCTTCATCCCCCCCCCCTCAGCAGGGCGCGGGTGAAACAAGTCGGCAGTCGCCTACACTAAATACGTCGTTCTCTTGGGCCAAGTTAATCCGACGAGCATGTATCACGGTCTTCTGAATCATTTATTTATTGTTTATGGATAAAGAGTTCGGATACATTTTTCATATTTACATTGTAATATATCAAATAACTGTTTGTTGACAAAATGCTGGATTTTTTTTTAAGTATGTCGAGAACACTGTGTGAACAGGTCGCCGTCCGGGGTCAAGATAAACTGCCGATTTCGATGCACTTTGTCAAATGCTTGTTGATTGTTCATAGAAGCTGGTTACATATTCTCAAAAGATAGAGTGCATGAAACATATTATATACCTTCATGATGAATAGCAATACGTAGGCAGGCAAATTTTCGCTCGGATAGTGAATTAGTTACTAAGTACCTAATTCAGGTACTTGGAGATCCAAAACTTAAGTACCTACTTAAGCGTAAAAAGTGCAAAAAAATACTGAATACCTACTTAAGTGCAAAAAAGTACCTACTTGTGAGTACCGACCGTTATACACATGTAACGATTTTCAATTTTTACTAAAAATATATTTCAGTAGGAATGTTAATATGCAAAATGTGATCATTTTACAATATATTTTTGTCTCGTCTGTCGAGTTCAAGTGAAAACCCCATTTTAGCTGCAAAACGTGTATATTTTACTTTACCTCGCTGTGCAAATGCATTTAATTAATTGTAATTATTTTTTAATCTTGATAAAGCGTACGCCAGTTAAAAGCACGTGCAAAATATAGATTATCTGAAATGCAGGTATGACCCCAAATCGGCGACGAATGTGCATAATAAAACCTAGGATAATTATTATGTATTGTGAATGTGACCAATGAGATGAAAAGCTAATAAGTCAACATATATTGTTCAAACATTACATACTAACCCCAGCAGATCATGATGCTTAATGGGCACATGTCTTTCCAAAGTTAAACGATTGGGCCCTCTTCGACATTTCTTCTTTCCAGTACAAGAAAGGAAGGTTTTATATGGACTTCCCTTAAAAGGTGAGTTACCACATTCAATTCATAATCTGACTTGGGTGACGCATAAATTCAGAAACTCACTGGTAGCTATATTCATAACGCAACATTCAGTCTGATTTGTAATGCATAGTGAAAAGGGTATATAATGTTTGTGTCGTGCAAAGGTGTTGTGAAAGACGGTTTCATGATTCATCCACATAAGTTTTGCAATCCAAATAACGTTTCCCATAAATATCCTATTTAATTGCTTTAAAATACTTGTAATGTCCAAGTTCTAGGTAGGTATGTTTTTGTAATACTCATACACTGTTCACTGATACACACCTTAAGACATACATAATAAATATCTTGCAGTATTGATTCACTGATAATTTGGTAGGTTAAAATGGTGAACCAAGAAAAGGATAGACCGGAGCAAAGCGCACCCCGGGGGTAATTTGCCCGACAGCAATGTGTCGGAAATGCAACGATCTTTAGCAAAGACGACAGCGTCATCTCAGAGAGGGCGCAAACAAACTAGCGTCGGTCTTTCCGGTTCAGCATCACGTCCCGTGACAATGCTGTGCAGTGTGCATATTTTTTCACCATTTGAATATACCTACTTAAACATACAATTTGAGAATGTTGACCATTGGAGCTAACAGGATTAAACTCATTATTGATGCGCAAGTTTCTGCCTATATGATTCACACATGATTCGACTTTGGTTATACACATAATCCTGAGCACTTCTAACAGCTATGCTCAGAACAAGACTGCACCGTACCAATATGGTCACTACCAATACCGTACCAATATGGAGCGAGCGCAAAGCGCTCGCTCGTCTTTACGGAGTATATGGGAAAAAATATGATTATGGGCGACCCAACCCGACCCAACCCAACCCGTGGCGACGCTTTTAAGAAGCTTATATCTTTGCAACCGCACGTTCGATTGACAAACGGGCTTCTTTGCTGAGTAGCCCCATCCAATAAATCCTTATTTGCATCAGTGCCGACTCATGTGGGTGGCTACCGCTGCGCGTGGCGCGTGCCGCGTGAGGGGTGTTGAAAAGGTGCTTTGACGCAAAAACTTCGCAACTGCTGGGCTGATTGTGTTCGAATTTGGTGTGTGGTTAGGGACCCCTCAGACGCCGCTTTTCCGCTAGTCAATGACAGGGTGCCTCTGCACGTGCGCACGTGCACACCCCTATTCTATATCTCAGGAACGGCTGAACTGATTGTGTTCGAATTTGGTGTGTGGTTGGTGACCTCTCAGCCGCTGCATTTTCATAAGTCAGGGGTGGGTGTCTGCACGTGCGCACGTACGCACCCTTTTTGTATCTCAGAAACTACTTGCCCGATTTAGTTGAAATTCACCATACATTTCCTTCGCGCTCGCTCGTTCATCGCCAACTACGGCCTTTACTGGTAATACACTGTTAAGCCTCAGATAAATAACTCAGCATTAAACTCTTGAAAAATATGTACTTGTACCCTAAACAGCCAGTCTTCGGCCATGAACTTAATCGTTTTATGCACTCGTGGCATTAAAGATTCAGTTTATGAACTCGCCTTCGGCTCGTTCATAAACTGAATCATTAATGCCACTCATGCATAGAACTATAATCAATCATCACACAATTCAGTGTAGTTTAAATTTCCTGTTGGGATCTTTTTGAAATTTATTTATGAAAGGAGCGATTAACCTCAAACAGAAAGGCACAGAAAACTTTCTCCCCAAGGCAGGAGGTACTTTGCCTGGGGTCATGGCAAAGCGCCCAATTAGCATCACTTAATTGTTTGATTTGTCTCTCAGTAAATCATGTTTCCGATCGTTGAATGTGTGTTTGTATTAGAAGAAGAATAATTAACTAACGATTCCTTTCATTAACATTATTTGCCCAATGTCGTCCAAACATATATATAGCAGCATAGCTCATCCAAAGATTAAACCTATTTCCTGCGGGCAGCCAGCACTACGTTAACCTGCGGGAGGGCAGATTCCCCCTTCCCCCAATATATCTAGAACCGCTCGATTGATTTGATGGGACAAACACTATTCAATTCGTCATAAGAAATACTGAAATTTATTTTTTGTTTAAAAATGTTGAGCGTGGGCTAAAAGTGCCAGAAAGGTGGACTTTTCAATATCAATATGTGCAAAAAATCAGAAACAATTAATTAGATTAATGTGATGGGCCTTCAATGTCGAGGCCCAAGAAACGATGCAATGAGCCATTTTTAAACGAAAAGAAAATTTGTATTGCCTCTCAGCATGGTGCGCTGAAAAGCGTAGGTGCAGTGCGCAGAAAGTTTAGCAGTCACCCAGCCCAGCTTCTTTCGCATAATCCGCCACACGGTTGTCGAAGATGTTCCCAACAGCTTGGCAATATTGGGGACAGAGATGCTTTTATAGGCTGCTTGATATGGTTCCACCATCTGCCGAATTTTCTCCACAAGCTGAGCTGATTTTACAGTTCGACCTTGAGACTGATGGGGAGGCAGAGCCTGGTAATTGAAACCTTTCGATCAGCCGTTTGAAAGCCAACCTTGATGGTATGCAATATGCATGGGCTCCGCCACAGTAGGGGACGGGAAGACGTGTCCCCCTCCAATTTTGGAATTTTTAGCATTACGCCAATGGGTGTTGCATGGAAATAATTCACTTCAGAATGCCTCTGTCCCCCAATTTACGTCAACCCCCACACTGTCCCTGTGGCGGAGTCCCTGATGTCATGTCATTTATTTTCTGGAAGTGACTGCCAAACTTTCGGCGCACTGCAGCTACGCTTTTCAGCGCACCATACTGAGAGATAATCGAAACGAAACTTCCACTTCGCTTGGAAATGGCGCGTTGCAGCGTTTCTTTGGCCTCGATATTGTAGGCTAGTATAACATTCAAGATCTTTGTTGTTTCGAAATAGTTTTTGCACACATTAAACCTTAACGTTTTTGCAACAATACCAGTAAGACGCCTTAAACGGCGAAGGACGAGCGAGTCCGAATAAATCCGCGTCAATTTATCACCGCGCCAACGAGGCTTCGTTTTTGAGGCAAACCTGTTTTTTAAAGGACCTGCCACTTCCAAAAGTTCTCCAATGTACGACCATTTGTGGTGGCAAAATATGAGTAATTGCTGCTGAATGAACACGAATTATTGACATTCTTTCTCACAAAAAAGGTGCTCAATTTTATTTAAAAAAAAAAAAACGTTTAATATTTGGTCTGATGACGTCATTAGGGAAGGGATTTTTTGGATAAAGGAAACCTTCAGCTGGCCATAAATATGACTAGTATATGGCTAATGTATTGCCAAACGTAAAACAAGTCGACTGTAATCAACATTTAGCCCTCGCACCGACGGGGGGGGCGGATATCCGCCCACCCCACAGGTTTTTCCGGACTATCGGAAAAACGGCGGCGCGTAGCGCCGCCAAATTTTGTATAGATGTTTGTGCATCAATTCCGCACACTTTCTAAAAAAAATTGACTTCCTAACTTTTAAGGTCACGTTGCCAGGTCACATTGAATGACATGACCTCAAGTCACGTTTTTGTAAGTTTGACATCTTGCCGAAGCCACAGTGGGAACCAACAGTTGAAACTCACAGTGTGTAATGAGGCCTTCGTATCTAACAGTTCGTTTATCTTGGATTTTTTTATATCGGTGACCTGAAGGTCATGTATCAATTTTTGAGACCTTCCCATTATAAAAGTCTATGGGAGAAAATTGAAATGCGCACCAATCGAACAAAACCTGGCTGAATGTGGTCAGTTTTCATCCTAGATCACTATTCTGCAGAACAAGTAATAAGAATGCAAGTTGTATTTTTCTTCCGTGACCCTCGTTAAGGTCAAATCATGTGCCAAATAGGTCATATGGTTTTTGTACAATAACTCATTTTACGTAAGATAGAGTACTTTAGTAGTTTTCACCATAGCTGTTACTTGTCAACTCTATCGATAGTACATAAATTGACTTGACCTTGACATGACTCAGGTTCAGGTTCAGGTCATTTTTTTTTTAGTTTGACCTAGCTAGACTCAATTAGATGTATGAGTTCGATGCGCATGATGGTGAGCACGAGCTGGTGGAAAATCTAACTGCTCTAAGCCTTCAAACTGAAGAAGTTAATTGACAAAAAACTTTTTCGTAAAATTAAGCATTTTGACCCTTCGCTTAACTCTGGAGCCTTAATTATTGAACCTATCTACAAATATGAGGACATATTAGCGAAAGAGTGTTTTCAATGGATTGCAATGCTTTTTTTCGGATTGCTCCTAGCTATGTTAGTTACTGTAGCTAGCCCGGGATTATGTGAAGCAGTGCTATTCTACATCGAAAATATAGGGAAAAATCTACCGACCTTTTTTTACCTCTGGTGACTCAATATTACCTGATCAAAAAATAACTAAGTATTTTCGCTAGTATTCGTCACGTAAGCCTACCTACGCCGTTTTCCGCTTTCGCTACGTTTTTGCGAATAGTTTTCAAGATCTCTGGGGGGGGGGGCGGGGTTATACGCCCCCACCCTGTCGGTTTCGAAGTTGGCGTCAGCCCGTCGGTGCAGGGTTAGTAAAGAGAGACGCACGCATCGCTCAAGGCTCCTCATTCAAAATACTTGGGATTGGGAATGTTACACGATGTCAAAATCAAACTCGAATTTCTCTGTGATTACGACCTCAGTGGTTGTTTTAATTATACCATGCATAATTGCAATTGCCAAGCACGCAAAATGGCTATCTCAGACCAAATAATAATGTTAACCGCGCACTGCAGGGGGTCGCTGCCGAACACGAACAGCAGGGGGTGATTTTCCGCCCCCCCCCCCGTGAGATCTCCAACTCGCGACGCGCGACAAGGAAGAAAACGGAATTGCATAGCCTAGGCAAGCTCTATGGCAAGTATTTTAGTCTTTTCTTGGATCAGGTCACAATTGAGGTCACCAGTGGTCCAGCCAATAAGGTCAAATTTCGCCAGTTTTAGGACTCTTAGGCTCTTTTCCAGAACCCGATTATCTGCGGACTAATATAGCTAGGGAGCAAACAATTGAGAAGCAATCGATAGCCTATTTAAATTCTGCAATCGCTTAAGGTTTCTCAAAATTGAAGCTCAGATCAATAGTTTAGGCTCCAGAGGTCATGAAAGGTTCAAAATATATGTTTAAGCAAAACAGTTTTTCGTGAATGCCATGTCACTAAGAAAGATAGGGAAAACATTTGGACGCCATCGTGTTTGTCTCATTGATGCACTTTGCAGCATATATACGGTGACCTGGTAAGGTCAACTTCAAAATTTGACCTCAGGTCAAGGTTATTTGGTGACTCAGGTAGGTTATGTTGCATATGGGGCAACGCGGCCAGACGAGACGAACACATTGGGTCAACTAAATCGTCCTTATTCTTTTCTATCACAGTTATTAGGCAAATCATTGCTGATGGACCTCAGATGACCTCAGATGACTTGTAGAAATCACTGAGCACAATTGCAACCTTGATCATTTAGAATGAGCTAAAATAGCATGATTCAATGAAAGAATTAGCCTGATCCAATGCATATTTTCTGAAAGGGAAACATTTGTTTACTTTTCCCATTCACACTTATCATGGGGGAGGTCAAGGAAATTGCAACTGACCTTTTGGTCACCGATACGAAAAATCCTAGATCTAAGAATTGTAGGTACTGGAATATTCTTATAAATCCTGCAAGTTTCCAAAACTTTCAAAAAAGACTGTGGTTTGGCACGAACGCAAACATTTTTGAAATGTGGAAGGTCACTTGATATAGACTTGGTGACCTGACCCTGAGATGACCTTAAATCAAAAACTTTTCCAAGTGTGGGTAATTGAATGCCAAAACAGGTGTACAAAATTTTGGCGGCGCTGCGCGTCGCCGTTTTTCCGCTACTCTTGAAAACCTTGTAGGGGCGGGGCGAAACAACCCCCTGCCAGTGGCGCGGGTTAAGTGGCAGTTGTCCCTTTAATTGTTTTCGCGTGTGTTTGTTTTGCCGTCACGCAAATAGATCCGAACTAATCTGATACTTTGAACTGAAATAAGTTTTGCAGCGTTATTTAAATTTGTAATTATAAGCTTCAATGTTTTTAGGTCAAAAATCATTTCGGGTGGGGTATTAGATGGATTTTGATGCGTTTAACAGCTGTATCATTTGTATGTTTAGCACCCTTTGGGTTTGGAAGCTACGACGGTGTAATGAAGGAATATTATACAACGGCATTGTAATTATTACAGACGGATTTAACAGCAAAAAACTCATTACAACTAAATTTTGTGCATGCATTTTAGAGACGCGTACCATTGGTCTACACATTGGTGCTTGTTTCATCGCTCCCCGTCCTAGGTGCCAAGCACTGATTAAATCGTAAAAGCGTCATCAACCATTATTTTCGCTTGTATAGCCAGTAATTTTGCACGCGCCACGCGCCGCTGAGTCGACACAAGTGCAATACGCCGGACGGATGTTTCTCTAACTCTGTGTTGGCCTGTGTCTTTGCGACTTTTTGTTGCCTGAATAATAGTCCGGTATTGCAACGATGTTTTGCAGGTAATATCGGTGGACGGCACACGGGGTGCCGTGCCGCACGTGCAATGTAACCCAGAGTTTGACCTGTGCAACATTGCCAGAGGTGTTATCTCAAACACACACCGAATTCGAAGCAAATCGGCCAGCCGTTGCGGACGTTTTGCGACAAACACATTTCACACCCCCCCTCACGCGGCACGGCGCCACGCGCAGTGGAGCCACCAACATTGAGTCGGCACTGGTAAAAACAGGATAGGTTGCGATGCCCCATCCAACCTACCCTGTTTTTCTCAGCAAAGAACCAGTTTGTCAATCGTCGTGCGGTTGCAAAGATATTAGCCTCCCAAAAGCGGTCGTCACGGTGGGTCGGGTCGCTCATAATCAGATCTTTACCATATACCACGTAAAGACGAGCGAGCGCTTCGCGCTCGCTCGTAATAACCTAAAACTTAACGTGTTCTATCATATTTGTGGTCTTCCTACGGCTGATTTAAAAGTAACATTCATTATGAAAAACCCTGTATGTTCCACTGGGGTCATGCGCTTCCAAAGGTCAACCGAGGTCCCTGACCTCAGATGACTTGACATGACCTTTTTGAAATTTGGCAGGTTTTAGGACATTTTGTGACGCTGATTTAAATTTGGCACCCAGTAAGCATACTAAGATGTTTCTTTACGATTTTAGCTCGATCAGTATTCAATTTTTGCACATAAACGCTTTGATGACATTTGGGTCGTTTGCATCATCTCAGAGGTCACATATTGACCCATGACCTTAAAATAAATCAAGTTTCAATGGCTCCCTCTCGTCACAAGCAGCACGCTCGTTTTTCAATCGAAGCGCTGGCTCAATTAAAGGGAATAGTTAACCTTGAAAGTTGTCTTGAAATTCAACCATACGGTGCATCTTGAGCTCAAAACCACGAATATGACTTTGGTTTGGACAAGTGATGGATATATGTGGAGAAAGTAAGTAAGTTTCCTCCTTTGTATTTCGCGAGAATCGTACGAATAGCAGGTGGTTGGTTCTTGGTCGCAGATCGCCTAGTGCAGTCTCTGACAAAGGGTTGCCGCGCAGCCCGGCCGCTGAGCGGATATTAACGAGGCGTCGTGATCAGGTACTACGTGTCAGAGAGTGTCCTACCTCCGGCGCCCTGCCTGGCCGCGAAACTACCGAAGCTGTTTTCGGGGGGTGACGAAAAAAAAGCAGACTAAATTCTGTGTCCGAAGCTACTTTTAGCGTGCGAGTTATTCTTCAGCGATAACTAATTTTTCGATCTGCTCTACAAAACTGCTATCTCAGTTCAAAACCCCATGTTAAAGGTGAACACCTCCCTTTAAAGGGCGAAACGTAAAGGGGTCGTATGCTATGCGTATGAACACACAGTGATCTTGCCCTACCCGGGCGAGGGTTAACGGGTGCACGCTACCCTGCCCCCGGTCAACTCTACATATTATTGCACTGAGTTTCTTGGCACATGTTGCAAACTGCATTAACAACTCGTGTACGTTGCAGATCTCAATCAGGCTTCTGAGGGAAACGCCGTCAAGTACTTTGATTGTCTTCCGGTGGCGGCTTACGATCAGATGAATATCTCTAGAAATCAACTGCATGAGGTTAGCAATAGAATAACGTCTGTTCTGCTCATCCTTCCAGGCAATTAAACATAATTATTATCAATCATTAGCTGCAATTGTGTTTTTGTTGTTAGTATACTTATGCATTTTATGAATTTGCTATTTTGTGCAGGCGACGAAAAAATTCACCGATGGAAGCGCTGGCATGGACAAACTTCGAACCATTTGCACTGGCTGGGATGATGCGACAATTGCGGACGTCCGAGGCATATTTCAAATGTTAGATGACAATGGGGACGGCGTTTTGGACATGAACGAATTGTAAGTAGCATCCATCTTTGACCCATTGGCTATACCGGCCGTTGTTCATGTTGCGAGATGAATGCGGGCTTTTTTGCACGCTGATATATTTAGGTTTATGGAAGAGAGAAGAAATCATGTTTGGTACGGACTTCAATAACCCTGGAAATTTATTAGAGGTAAATCAGTTTTGTTGGCTTCTGTGTCAGTGACGTCACAGTTCAGGTGCGTTACATAAGTGCATGCATAAGTGCGACCATCGTGGTATAATCAAATGTATAATGTCTGGTTATGTCATGATAGGACCAAATGAGCCAAGCTCTGGGTGAAAACGCAATTATACTACATGAAATCTATAACTTGATATGATAAATACGTCTGTCACTTTTGTACACCGTTTTAAGATTGCATTGACCTTGCGATTGGTCAAGGTCGTTACAGCTCACGAGATCACACTGCCGAATATGGTCACTAAGCATTGCGATGCAAGTATATTGGTATGTTGCTGTTCCACTGGATATCGAGAAGTGAACATCGATGTATGCATCATATTTTGGGTAAATGGTGGTCTCAGATATGCCAAGCCTGACCTGAAATTCGGTGGACTTAAGATGCTCCTACACCTTGTCGAGGATATGTAAGCAGATATTTAGGGTTTTCAATCTAGGTCAGAAATACCTACACTGCTTTTGATAATTGACCTGGATGTTATTTGGAATGTTATATTGATTCGAAATTAATTGCACCATATTTGAGATGCGTCTAGTTGATAAAACACCATGTTTGTCCATCGTGCCTTGCTTGATTACTGGCTTGGAAGACACCGAGAGAGTGGCAATAATTGCTCATCTCAGTTGAATTTCTGCTGAGACGCTAGTCAATTGGCGACGAAAGGGAACTTGAGACGCGACGAAAGGAGAACTGTTCAGTGTTTACCTCCTTGCATCAATGCCTTCATATGTTGTTATACTTAAATGCTATTTTCCAGTGCTGCGGAGACACTACAGAAGGTCTCCCGCACGGCGGAAAGCCCACGGCGTGCTTTATGGATTTTGAAGGGTTCATGAAGGTAAGCCTGGCAAGGTAATGCATCGGTACATAATTGGGAAAAAATAATATTATTAAGATATTTATATGTGCTCGGTGGCAAAAGCCAAATACAAAAACAAACGGAAGACGAAAATAGCAAACGTGAAAAATTGCTTTGCAAAATCGCTTCCAGCTCAAATGATAAATAGCCAATGCAAATTAATATTCGTTTACTGTGACTTGGTGCTAGTAGCCGTTTTCACGATGGATTATTGCGTTGAAAAGATTTTGAGTCTTTCTGAAATGTTGTAAAATGTTTTGGCATGCAAGTTTAAGTATATTGGTCTATTCCTTAGCTTACAGAACTTTTACATGCAATTTTTGCCTTGAAATGTCCCTCAGAATTTTGAAATATGTTGGTAACAATATAATATGTTTTATGTTACAAAATTGATGTTTGGTAGTAATTAGCAAGATCATTATTTATAGGTTAGTTGCAGGGGCGTGGGAAGTACTTTCAAGTTGGGGGGCGAACTTTTTGGCGGACCTGAGGTAGCAAAAATGATAGCTTAAAAAAATACATATCGCTATGGTCGCCACCCGTTATATCGCCAACAGGACTTATCGCCATATATCGCCACCCGTTCAC